>BRXZ01000110.1:1007-11399 GCA_030267625.1 Triparma retinervis
GAGTCGGAAAGAACGGCGGAGACTTGGAGTGCGAAACAAATTATGCCAACTCCCCTCATTATTGCCAATTCTCCCTTTGGTCATCGCTTCGCTCCTCCCCTCACGATTCGCTCCTCCCCCCTCACTCACCTGCAGTTTGAACTTCATTGCTGTAACGCCAGTCAAACCGCTCATGCAACTGCCAATACAGGTCGCTTCCCCGAGGTTTGCAATCTTGTCGTAAATGTCGGGCTGTGGATACATGATCCTGGTCCTGAATAGGGTGTCCTTGGGCTTCTGGGAGTGAACGACGTCTAAGCAGACGGTCTTGTGCTTGCAGGGGATCTTCTTGAGTATGGTGGTGAACTTGGAAAGGGACAGGGCCGATTTCCTTAGCTTGGTGCTGCTAGCCCACGAGCTGTCCTTGCAGAGGAAGTACTGCCCGTCTCCGCTTCCTGTCTTTTTCACCGAGACTGCGTGGGTGCAAAAGTAGATGAAGAATGCGACGCACGCTTCCGCAGGCTGCTTCTGAAGAAGCTTGCTGACGTTTCTCCTCTGGAGCTTGATGTCCTCCTTCGTGTCGTACTCTTCGAACGTGTCGTCGTGCTCACGCTTGGGCTCTGGCTCCCCGAGCACCATGGAAGGTATCGAGGTGGGTTGAGATCCGGCGGCACTTTTCTGCGCCGAGTGGATGGGAAGGGGGGGCTGTGTTAGCGGTCATGTCCACATTATGTCATGTCCAAGAGATGGAGGGTATGGGTTATAGTCCAGAGACACAGGGTTTATTATCCGCACTCACCTTGCTCCCCTCACTTTTGTCACTTTTCTTGCTCTTCCTACTCCACCCTGAATTCTTGGTTAACGCTGATATCTTGGAGCTTCCAGACGCCTTGCTCGCTACTGATTGGTCGTCGTCCATGCCGCTCACTGCACTCTTGTCTCCCAAAGAAATGTCGTCGTCGTCGTCGTCGTCGTCACCGCCGTCGTCATTCTTTGAGGCATCCACTCTCATCCCCTCGAGCTCTGCGTTGAGCGCGTTCTGGGCTTGCAACTCTCTCATTTCCCCAATGGCCTTGCTTATTTTCCCCTCCATCGTCTCTAGTGAATTCACGAGGGCGGATAAGGAGGCGTCCTTCAAAAATATACAGTCGTCCTCGTTGTATTTGCAAATGTAAGGGTGAGAAAGTATTCCGGACATTTGCTTGTGGTCCTCCAAGACACACTCGGGCAGGTTGGGAACTTTGTTGTTGTCGAACATTTGGTTCGTCACAACGAGGCCGAAGTAGCGGATCACACTCTGCGGGGGGGGGGGGGGGGNNTTCGCCCATCCTGCCTCACCTTGTCGTTCTCGTACCCCGGTGGGGCAACATACACCTTGGGATCTTCCAGGTCGTCTGATCCTAGTGCGACAGGCTTTGTATACTGTACTTCTCCCGTTCTTTTATTTCGATAGAAGAAGTATCCTGTCTCCTCGTCATACTCCTTGACGTAGTTGGCCTTTATAAGCTGTTTCATTAGCGCTCGGGCACGCTTTGCCCGATACATTGACTGGATTTTCCTAATCATTTGATCCTGCAGCTCCTCCTCGAGCTCCTCCTGTGTTGCAGCAAACTCGTCAACCTCCTCGTCTTCGTCCGCGTCACCGAACATTGAATCATACTCTGCCTTGCCTTTCCCCTTCTTCTTCTTTTCAAAGTCCTCCTGTGCCTGCTCTTTCATGACCTTGGACTCGAGAGAGTCCACGCTAAGGTCATCATCTGCCATGGTTTGACGTCCAGAGGGGGGCACAGAGGCGGTGAGGGGGGGATAATGTGAGGTCTTTGATCTTGGCAAGGTATAGAAGGGCTAATCGAGGTTTGGGTGGGGTAAGTGGACCTCCTCCACAACAGCTTTTTTTTTAACTCATCATTCAAGCTTCCTTTCTCAAATTAATTTGAAGTAAATTCCAATATAAAACGTTGGCGTCTGCGATAAGTTCTTCCATCTAACAAGAGATTTAATGCGTGTGAACCATCCCCCCAAACCCCAACCGTCCCCCCACCCTCAAAGCTGGTTGTTGTCCTTGTCATCCTCCTCCCTAAAAGTTCCTTGCCTGTAGGAGGTTGGCGATTTCGGAACTTCCACCCCTCCAACTTCCTCGCCGCGGTATTTCTTGTGGCTGACGATGAGAGCGGGCGGAGTTGGAATTGGGAGTGTAACCAAGAGGGCTGGCATGAATATCAGACCGTGCAGCATTCCCAAGATGATGATTGCGAGGGTCATCTTGAAGAAGACTCTAAAAACTTCGCACTGACTCCCAGCAAGCGGTAAGAGCCCAATCAAGGAGGTCAGACCTCCCAGTGCGACGCTCTTTCCCATCTGCTTCATTGTGAGGCGGAGGCGGTCCTGCCTGTCGAGCTCGGGGTCGTTGCTAAAGAATGCGTGGATTATGTGCGCGTTGTAGTCCACGACCAGGCCAACGGCCATGATGAGACCTAGGCCTGTGAAGGAGTTGACGTTATCGCCATAGATATGAATCATGCCGACCAACTCAGTGTCGATCATTGCAACCGTCACTATCAAAAGCAACGTCGCAATGGGCTGCTTCAATACAATGGGTGAGACGATGAGGACCGCAACCAAGACAAGTCCGAAGTTCGTCATTAGCTCCGAGAAGAAGATCACGAACTGGTAGACATAGACGTAGATCCAACTGTCAGCGAAAGGCACCTTGGCACCGAAACCAGTGTAGGAGTCACAGAGCTTAACGATCTCCTCCATGGCGTTGACTTGCTGCTTGACACCGTCGATTTTGTCGTGCCAGAGCATCGTGCGTGAGGCGGAGATCCCTCCGTTGCTGTTGAGAGAGAGGTCGGACGAGTACTTCATATAATCAGATTCGGCCAGGAAGGCGGCGAGCTTGGTGTTGAACACTGACTCGTCAACGTCAACTCCGGTGGAGGAGTAGTCACAGCTCCCGGAACAGATGTCGCCTTGAGTGGCCAGGTAGGTAAGGAAGTCCTTCAGCCACACCGTCGAAGGGCCCGAAGAGTACTCCAAATTAGTGGCAGTCTCGGTCAAGTCAAGAACCTTCACCTGGTAGGCAGCTTCGTGGTATGGAATATCCTTGACGTAGATGAAAACTGGAGCCATAGACTCAAAGGTGGACATCTTGTAGTCCTTATTCATTGTGTTATAAGATCTAAAGTGAGACGAGTCGAGGACCAACTTGTTAGCGTCGAAACCTTCGGTGGCCTCACTGGAACCCCAGATGCCCACAGCAAACATGCCGGCGAAGCAGACGAGGATAGGAATGGCAAATTTGGAGACCTTGGTGGCATAGAGCTCGAAGAACTCGTAAACGGTGGAGACCTTGCCCACACCTTGCTCCTTCGGCTTGTTGTAAAATTCTTCAGTCTGAACCGTGCTGAACCTGTGCTTCTCGCGCTTTTCGACCCCTTCCTTGGAAAGGGGAATGCAGCACAGGCAGTCGCTCAAATTAGCCTGCCTCCTCCTCTCATCCATAACCATTATTGATACGAACATGGTGACCTGCAAGAAAAAGTCAAAGAGGACTGCAACAGCCGCGTACACACAGAAGGACGAGATTCCCTTCAGTGACGAAGTCGAACCGAGTAGGAAAGCGACAAAGTCCGTAAGACTTGTGTAGAGAATGGGGACGCCGGCGTTTCTGCAAGCAATGGCGACACGGTCCTCGAGGTCGAGGGACTCCCTCGTCATCATGAAAGCGTTTACAATGACGAACATGTCGTCGACTCCAATGCCGAGTAGAATGAAGGGAAGAAGAGAGTGGAGTGACGTGAACCAAGCCCCGCAAGCTGCGGAGATGCCAAATCCTGCGAGGGTCGACAGGAAGACGGTCATCACGCCCCCTCCTGCGAGAGCAATGGAGGAACGCCCGCAACCGTCCATGACACCCCTCCCGAGAGAGCAACAGCACACGATAATCATCACAAGGTAAGCAGCGCCAACGAGGGGGATGTCGGCCCCGATGGCCTCGGCCAACGCATCGTCCAACGAACGGGTGGTAATGTAGTTCATGGCCACCGTGGCTTTCTTGGACTCCACGAACTTCTCCATCTCATCCTGAAACTTCGTCATGAAGGTCAACTCCGCACAGTCGTAGTCGTCAACGCAAGCATCAGGGTTGGTGAGCCACCACGTCACCTTCATGGACTCTGCCGTGAGGAGGAAGTTGCTGCCATCGTAGGTCATGGCGCCTCCGAAGCCATCGGGATTGTAGACGACGGGGTTATTTGTGAGTGGGTAAGTCGTGATGGCAAGAGAGGGGAGAGGATCGTTGCCATGGTTCGTCATTGCCGTGTCGTATGTCGTCTTGTCTGCTGACCAGAACGCGGTGGCTCCCGTGACCTCGCAGTTATTAGCCGTGTCCTTGTAGCAAAGGTCGGTGTAGGTGTACGTTGCGGAGTTGTGCTCAATCGAAAGGGACTTGATGAGAGAATCAACCTCCCACATAATGTCGAAATAATCCTTTGTGACGACGTTGGTATTACCGTCGACGGCGGTGAAAATCACGCCAATATCGTTCTTCTGGACCGGAAAGGTTGCGTCTACGTAATCGTAGTTTATCTTTGCTGGACTATCTGCAGGTACCCACAGGTCAACAATGGCACTCTTGCTCGTTGCCATCATGAACCCCCCGGCACATGCCAAGCTCAAGATGAGCGTAGAAGTGAACCAGGTCTTGGGTCGATGGGCGACGGATCGCCCAAGCTTTTCGAATTTGTCCTCAAGCTTGTTATCCCATAATCCTTAATCTAAAGCTCTTCGTCAAGGAAACTCTCTGATTTTGCAACTCTAATTTCAGTCCGATTCGGTGTGGGAGCAAGAAGATCTTTTTGATAATCCCGAGACTTTTTCGTCCTCTTTTGGCCTTGAACTCTTCCTCCACTCCTCTCTTCCCCCCACCCCACCCGAACTTGAAATTTAGTGCCTTCTGATGGAGTCTGAAAGGCCGATGAGCGCTGATTATAATCCTTCCCGTGTCAAAAACGCCCGTAAGCCCGGGCAGAAGACCAGAAGGCCTCTCACGTCCATGGGAAACAACATGATGAGCAGGTCAATGGACTTCACAAGTAATCGACCCACAGAAAATCGACCAAGGACAGCGGGACCTGGACCAGGGTTTCAGATCGCAAAGCGGGTGGTTGGGGGTAATGATGAGATTAGGAATGAGGAGGTTGCCATAATGCTAAGCTGGCTTGACTCTGTCGGAAAGGAGGGCGTCCTCGTTGGCCTGACGGCCTTGCAGGTTTTGCTACGGGAGGCAAAATGGAGGAGGTGCGTAGTGAGAACCCACAAAAACGTAATAGGCTTAATTCGCTCGGCAATCATTCAAGGGGTCGATAAGAGCTCGGTTATAGTGGCGTGCAACTCCTTTTCTAATTTGAGCCACGAGGCAAGTATGGAAGTTCCTGGGGGAGGCTTTGTCCACTCCGTCGTCGACAAGCTGATTGAAGGTGGGGGGAGAGACTCAAAGATTACGCAATCCTTGCTCCAGGTTTGTTTGGGAATGGTCGGGAGCGAAGTGAGAAGGAGGGCCTTTTGGGCAGAACTGATTGGAACGGGCGCAGACGGATGTAACAATACAACCGCGCTCTTTCGGGTTCTCTACGTGGCCAGTGGCCATCGCGACGAAAAGGTAAAATTGCGTTCTTTGTCTATTCTCGTCAATCTCACCAATGAAGAGGTTGGGAAAGAGATTACGAGCAAATTCGAGGAAGGTGAGAATGAAGGAACATGAGACCCCGCTGCGAGCGACAACGACCAACATTATCAACGCAAACCTTTCCGCGGCTCGTTTCGCTCGTCGCAGGAGGAATAGTTAAATTGGCCTTCGAATTGCTTTCAGCGGTGCCTAACAACGAAATTATTGTCCTCTCGCTGCGGCTACTCGTGAATGTAGGAAGTAAGAGTAAGGAGCACCAAATTGAATCTCGGCTCCTGAACAAGGTAGTCGATCTCCTCCCGAGCGGCGATGTGCAGATTGCATCGCTTGCGGCTGAAGTGCTCCTGAAGTATGTGCGTTCGGGTGCAGGAAATGCGTACAAGTCGGCAATCGCGAATCTCATTGCCTGCGGCCTCATAAAGAATTGTTTGTTGTCAACGTAAATGAAATTTCAAAGGGTCCCCTTCAATTTCGTCTCACAGCTCCTCCACTGTCAGCTCTCCTTTGTCCTCCCCTCCCCCCTCCTCCCCTTCCTCCGCCTCCACCTCCGCCTCTACCTCCTCCTCCCTCTCCCCCTCCCCCTCCACCTCCACCTCCACCTCCACCTCCACCTCCCCGATCATGGCCTCGTAGTTCAACCTCATGACCTCCAACAGTTCCTTCTGTCCCTCCTCGCTCAGCTCCCTCGCCGCTCCGTACTGATTGGCAATCTCTTCCAAGTCGTCGCCCTTCCACACGTACAGAGCCTCAATGAGGCCTTCCCCGGTCTTGAGTTCCAAAACGAAGAGCGGGGGGCCGACGTGAGCGTTCAGCCTCTTAATCATCCAGTCCTCCCTCTTGGCCTCCTTGTGCACCTTCTGCGCCGACTTCCTCAGCCCTGCCTTTTCCTTCATCCTCTCCTGCTTCTTCCTGTCGTCGCTTTCCTTCATCCTGCTCGTCTTCCTGAACCTCTTCTCCTCCAAGCCTCTCTTTTCAAGGTGCTTGAACTCAAAGGGTTTTGCAAACTTCATGCTCGGGTCCCACTTCTCAAAGAGGTGTTCCCCGGTCTTCCTGAACTTCATCTTGCCCTCCCTCTCCTTCTCCTCCTCTTTCTTCATCTTTGCCATCTCGTTCCAGAACATCCACTCCCTCATTCCCCCAACCTCCTCCAACTTCACATCCTCCCCCTTCTCCTCCCTCCTTCCGAGATTCGGTTTGAACGTGCAGTGCTCCTTCAGCTCCCTCTCCTCCCTCTCCATCATCTCCGTCCCCTGCCTCTCCAACTTGTGTTTGTGCTTGTTCCTCTTGATTGTCTCCTTCCTCATGCCCTCCTCATACAGCCTCCCCTCCACTTTCCCAGTCCTCGTGCCCTCCGTCTTCTTCCCTTCGGTGATCTTCTTGGTCGTCCTGTTTAGCTTCGGCTTGAACGTGCAGCCCTTCATCTCCTCCTTATCCTTGACGAGCTTTTTCGCTTCGATCACTTTCCTCTTTTTCATTTCGAAGACCTTCCACTTGTCAAGCCTCACCCTCAGCGTCTCCGGAACGCCCGAAACTCCCCCTCCGCCGAACTCCTCCTCCTCCATCGCCATTCCTCCGTACCTGTCTTCCAGACTGTTCATTACTTCCTGCGCCCTGACTCCGTCCTGCTGCCCCTCCATGCAGCTCAGCAGCATTTCCTCCCCCTTCTTGGCCTCCTCCATGTGATCCTCGTCTTCCTTCAGCTCGTCGAACGCGTGCTCGACGTCGAGCTTGCTTATGTTTGCCTTCCTCCCTCCTGCGTCAATGACCTTTTCGAGGAAGTGGACGACGTCCTCGTAGGCGTCTCTTATCAGGATCCTCTCGCTGCCTCCCCCCGCCTTCCCCCCGCCCTCCGCCGTCATGTCCCTTGCCTTCTTTGCCTTGGCCTGCTCCAGCTCCCTCTTCCACTTCTTGCCGTCCAGCTTCTTGCTGTACTCGTTGATCTCGGGCTTGAAGGTGCACTTGTACCACTCCTCGAGCTTGCTCTTTCCGCCCTTGGTCCTCTCCTTCCTCAGCCTCGTGGTGAAGGTCGACGCCCTCCTCCTCGTCCTGCCCTTTAGTGATCCCACCGCGGCCCTCACGTGGTCGCTCGGCATGTGGCCGGCGCCTCCCCTCCCGGCTCTCCCCTTCTTCTTCTTGACGCTTACCGCGCTGACCTTTCCCTGCGTGTGCGGGCCCGCCGCTTTCTTCTCCTTGTTGTAAAGGAGGCCCTCCCTCATGCTCCCCTCCCTCCAGTGCTTCGGCTTCCGGCAGAGCCTCCTCTCGTTATGCACGACGCAAAGCGCGCCGATGACCTTCTTCTCCTCCTCGGGGTCGATTTGGGACCCTTCCCCGAAGCTGTCGTTCACCTCTAGTCCTCCGAGGACCTGCACGAAGAGCCTCTGGCAGGCCTCAAGCCCCACCTTCCCCCTGATGCTGTACACCCCCCAGGCCCTCCCCATCAGCCGCACGTCGTCCCTCTTCTCGTCGTTCAGGAAGGCCATCTTCTCCATGACCCTGGCGAAGCCCTCATAGTCTAGTCCCCCCTCCACCTCGAGTTCCTCGAAGGCTTTGTTGACGTGCTGCGACGAGCAAGTTGACGAGCGAATCGTCGTCGCGAAGGGTGTTGCGTGTCGTGGGGGTAAGTATTTGTCGCTTACTAACTTTTGTTCGGTCGGTATTTCCCCTCCGTGTGGGGTTACTTTACTTTGTTCCCCCCCCTCCCCCCTCCCCCCCCACCCCTCCCCCCACCCCTCCCCCTCACCTTGCAGATGCCCTCCACCAGCAGTCCGCTCGTCGTCGCCCTCCTCCCCCTGTTGTTCTTCCCCTTCGTCGGCGTGAGGCTCAGCACCTGCCCCTTCCGTCCCTCCCTCTCCTCGATGCGCGCGTTCTCTGCGAACTTGTGCCCGGCGTCGTGACCGAAGAACGTAGCGGCGGAGACTTGCGAACCGCTGTGGCCGAGGCTCACGCCGACCACGCTGCTCCTCCTAAGAGTTGAAGGCAAAGGGGGGGGGGGAGAGAGGGAAAGGGAAAGGGAAAGGGAAAGGGGGAGAGCGGGGAGCGAGGACCGGCAGATGGGGTTTTTGTGTGTTAGCGTTGCGAGAGCTCGGAAGTATCAGGTTTGAAACTTTCGCCCTTATTTTTCCTCCCCGGTCGTCGCGTCTCGGTCTTTCCTTTGTTCTTTTGAGGCGGCTTCCACTCCCGGTAAAAAGAGGTTCCCCACTCTCGCTCACCTCTCCTTCTCGAATTTCCTTTTGACCTCCTTCTCCTCCCTCTCCCCCTCCCTCTCCCCCTCCATAATGTTCCTCTCGAACGCCTCCACGAATAGCCTCTCCTCCTCCGTCGCCTCCCTCCCCCTCGTAGTCCTGACCTCCACTGTGCTCGCGTCCCCCAGTTCGTTCGTCTTGAAGAAGTGTCCCCTCACCCCCGTCTTGTTCTGCGGGCTCAGCAGCACGTCCTCCCTGATGGCCTCCCCCACCTCCTCTTCCCTGTTGCTCAGGTACTTCCACCTCCTCGGGTTGAGGGCCACCTCCGCTGTGTTGGTCCTCGCCCTGCTGCTGTCCTTCCCCCCCCGGCGGGCGTGCTCCTCGAGCTCCTCCCTGCCCTCTTTGTCTGTGAAGAACGTCGGGTTGTGCAGCTGCGTCCGCCCCCCCCCCGCCACGTCCCTCTCCCCCATGAGGAACTGCGCCATCTTGTTCACCCTGCTCTTGTGCAGCCTGTCGAACCAGGCCTCCCCCCTGACCCCGATCGTCCCGTTCTCTCTAAGGAGCCGCCTGGTCTGCGCGTTGAGCCGCAGCGCCTCCTCCCTCTCCGCCCTCCCCGTAGCCTCCTCCCTCTCGATCAGCCTCTCGTGGTCCCTCTTCCTGTTCTTGACGTCCCTCATTTGCCGAGTCACAAAGTCTCCCTGCACGTTGCTCGCGAATCTCATGCTCACCATCGCCGCCTCCCTCGCGTGCACCGATTCCTTGTCTCCCCTTGTCTGCCCCGGCCTCGGCCCCGGCCTCCCGTGGTTTGAGTAGTTCCAAGGTTTCTGGGCCTTTGCCTTCTTTTGGGGGACGGTGGGGGGGCGGGGGGGGGGGGGGGGGGGGGGGGGGGGGGGGGGGGGGGGGCTCACCTTCTCATGCCAGCCTCCCAGACCCCCCTCCTCTCCTCCTCGTCCTCCTCGTGGCCGGTAACTTCTTCCATGCTTGCGCTTCCGTCGCCGGGTGCGCTCCCGTCGTCTGTACCTCCTCCGTCGTCCACAGCGGGACCTCGACGGTCGTCGGCTGAGGGGGGAACATATGAGGAGGAGGAAGAGGATGACAAGGACTCGACGACAGAGGATGAGGCCAGGAACGAGGTAGCGCCCGGGTCGGGGGAGCGCGGCACCGGGGAAGCGTACCTCAGTACCTTAGGCTCGACCTTGGTTTCCCTCCCCCCGTCCGACTCGTCTGAATCATCCATTAGGCCCATGCTTGAACTTGACTTGTCCCCTTTGTCGGCGTCGCCGCCAAGGCTGCCGGAGGAGGAGGAGGCGTCGTCATCGTACTCGTCGCTGCTGCTCTCCTCCCCTGCCACGTAAGGCTTGTAGCCTGAGGGGGGCTTCTCCCAGCTGCTCTCCTCGGTGAGGGTGTTGTAGTAGTAGTGACGTTTGTAGTTGTCGTCCCAGCCCTCCCTCCACACGTGCTTTGGGGGGGATATCGAGGGGGGCATGTTGGAGGAGCCTGGGAAAGACGAAATTAAAAATTATATGGGGTTTTGATCAGACG
>BRXZ01000110.1:17146-33878 GCA_030267625.1 Triparma retinervis
CGACAATATGCGCTACATAAACTGACCCGTCTGCGACGCACTTCGCACATCTCACTACTCACAGTTTAAGGAGGGTGAAATCAAGCTTAGCGAGGAGGACATGAAGATGCTGGAGAAGATGAAGGAGGAAAAGAGGCTAAAGAAGGAGGCCAAGAAGAAGGCAAAGGCGGAAAAGGCCGCGAAGAAGAAGAAGGGAGGGGAGAAGAAAGTCAAGGAGGAGGAGAAGAAAACAGTGGTCGTGGCAGCAAAGAGCAAGAACGACGACATGGATATGAACCTAAGCGACTCTGATTGAAATTCGATAGTTACAGTTTGGTACATTTTAAAATTTGTCGTCCGTCCCCCCTCCCCCCTAAATCCCCGCGAAGTCCGCGACCCTCTCCTGGATGCTCTCAAAGCTCATGAAGATGACCCCCTGCCCAGGGACTACCCTGCTCAACCTAGGCACGATGCCGGCGTAGAAGGCGCCGAATCCTTCTTTCTTCGTTATCTGCACGAAGCAGTCGACGGTCGACTGAGGGTTGGGGGGGAGGTTAGATAATCGGTTGGTTGTCGAAAGGTCGAGGAGGCGATTAGGAGCGCGGGGACGACACTGACGGCGGCACATAAGTTTCTCTTGGTTACGCCGCTAAAGAAACCCTTCTCGCCCCTTCTCGCCGCCCCCCGCCCCTTCTCGCGGCCCCCAGCCCCTTCTCGCCGCCCCTCGCCCCCCTCACCTTGTACTGGCTCGCCTTCAGCCCCTGCATCCTCGTCTTCACGACGTCGAATGGGTTGTTTCCCAGCGTGCTGAAGCACCCCGCCGACATGCCCCCCAGGAGGCTCAGCAGCGGTGTCATTGGCTTCTCCCCGTTGTTGGTCACGTAGCCCTTGTACTCGTTGAAGAACATGAACCTTAGGCCCTGGTTGCTCCCCTGCTTTAGGGCCGTCGCGCCGGCCCCCTGGTAGACCCCGGAGATCCCCTCGTTCTTCATGATGTGCTTGAAGGTCTCAAGGAAGGACTTGTTGAGGTCGATGCACTTGGTCTTCACGGTCTCGACGGGGGCGACGATTATCAGGGCTTCGGAGACCCCGGCGCCGAGGCCGGCGACGAAGTTCTTCCCGGGGGTCAGCTTGCCATCGGCGTCCTTGAGACGGCCCTTGATCTGGGCGTTGAGGCCAAAGCGGATACCGGCCTTTGGCATGCTGCCGATCAAGGTGGGGGCAAGACCCCTGTAAAGGCCGATGAAACCGTTGTTCTTGACGGTCCAGGTGAGGCCGGACACCATCCCGTTGTAGGGGAGGGGGGAAGCCTTGGAGGAGAGCTGGAGCTGCGTCTTTATGAACTCCATGGGCCAGACTACGATGGTTTCAATACCCCCGGCGATCATGCCAGAGCAGAGAGGTACCCTGGGGGGGGAAGGAGGGGGGGGAGGGGGTTAAGGTGGAAGTGAGGAATGATGACGAGCACAATGCCTTTCGTCGATTGGGGTGATGAAAATAGGGAAGGAGGAGAAGGAGGGACAATAGAAGGTGAAGATATAACAGATTGTCTTGGAGAGTACGCACCAGAAAGGGAGCTGCTTCTTCTGCTCAACCATAATGCTGAACTGAGGCAAAAAAGTAAAAAAGTGCACTTACTTGAGGGGTGTGAAGTAATTTCCAGATACGTATACTACGAGCGAGTTGTTATTGTAAAAGTATCTACCCTATCTGTCTGTGTCGTCCCGTGAGGGTTAAAAAGTGGTTGCGCAAAACCCAAAACTATTTTCCTTCTTCCCTAGCCTCGGTGGGCGTTTTCTGTCTTTGGGGATTTTTTGGCTCTGGTCGGCGTGTTTTCTGTGTAATCTGGGTGAAATATGGCGGATCCTGCTTTTGTTTACCTCTGTAACGACAAGACAGAGCTGGTATGCCTTGAGAATAAGGTATTTGGAGGAAGTGACGCATACCCAGACCTCAGAGCAGGCCATATCCTCTACCTGATGAACTTCCAATCCAAGACTTTGAAGGGCCCATATTGTGCCGAGACCTCTGTGGGACTTATCGATCGTTCGCTCTTCGGGAAGATGTTCTTGAAGCAGGTGAGAATTTGGGTTGTGGTAGTGTCGCCTTTGTTTGGGCTATGGGGGTTGTGTTTGTGGTGTGTGCTCACACAAGGGTCCCACTCGTAGGTCCGCATCAAGAAGCTGCTCGACGATTACGACGTCGTAAAGATGGATTCCACCGACCGCAAGGTCTTCGCCATTCTCAAGGGGAGGGGTGGAAGGTTGTCGCCAGACAAAGCGGAGAAGTTGTTCAATCTCTTCTTTGAGCGCTTGGGAGACGCTGTCCCTGCGACGAGGGACCCGGAGCCGAGCAGCTGGGGCGCGTCTTCGAGGGCGCCACCACCGCAACCAACGCCACCGCAACCAACGCCACCGCAACCAAGGCTGCCACCTCAACCAACGCCGCCACCTCAACCAATACCGCCACCACAAGCACCACAACAACCAACGCCACCACCACAAGCACCACAACAACCAACGCCACCACAACAACCAACGCCACCACAACAACCAACGCCACCACCACAACCAACGCCACCACAACAACCAACGCCACCACAACAACCAACGCCACCACAACAGACCGATGAAATACAGCGTCTTAAGGCAGAGAATAAACGGTTGACAGGATTGTTAGCACAACCAACGCCACCACAACCACAACCACAATACTCCCTCCAGCAACGACCGCCAATGCAACAGATGCCACAGCGCCAGCCGCCACAGTACACCCAGCAGCAGCAGCCTTCAATGCAACATCCACCATATTTGCAACCCCCAAAGTACCCAACACAGTACCGCCCCCCCCCTCAATACATCCAACGACACCCTCCTCAGCAATTTGCGCCGCCGCAGTACATCCAGCAACACCCTCCTCCTCCTCAGTTAGCGCAGAATCAGTACTTTCAGCAGCAGCCCCCCAATCAACAGTTACAACAGCAGGTCCCACAGCCAAAAATGCTATCGCCCGACGCCGACTTCTTTCACCCTTCTCCAACCAAACCGAGCCTCAAAGAAGACATGGCGAAACCCTACCGCCCTCCCCCTGAATCTCAGCGCGATTCGCACGGTTCTCGCGAGCCGAGCGTTACGATGTCTAGTCTCAGCCAATCGAGCACCCAGTCGAGCCTCCAATCGAGCCTCCTTTCAACCAGCGGTCTCCACATCGGAGATGAAGTCCCTAACACAAAATATAGCGACACGCCGACTGAACTTGTCTCGTCTCTCGTCGACAACCAGCATTCCTTGCAGAGGAAGAAAGAGCGCAAGTGCACCAACAACGAGGTGAAGGTGAGAAGGAGCGAGGAGCGAAGCAGCGACGAGCTAAAAACTAACTGAGGCCATGATTCTCACCCATCTTCCCCCCGCGCCCCCTTTCGCGATTCGCTTCGGTCATCACAGAAGATTCGCAAGTCCGGGAAGAAGACTCGCGCCAAGAACGACCCAATTACAGGCGCCTTGAGATGGAAATACCAGTACGAATTCCCGAACAAAAGAGTCGGGGCAGTCATCGTCGACGGGAACGACAGGGCTATGAAGACCGTGCTCTGGGAGGGCGAGGTAAGAAGAAGTTATGCGAGGAAGTGTAGTTCGATTGTAGTGACGATGAAGGTTTTAAAAACCCTTGTTGCGGCTCGCTTCGCTCACAGTAATAATTCTCACCCAATCCCTCACGACTCGCTTCACTCGTCGTCGCTACGCTCGTCGCAGTTCCGCGGAGGCATCCTCGCCAACAAGTCGATGAAGGCTGACGATAGCCTCCCCGTGGGCTACGTCTTTGTGGTGGACACGGCTTCAGAACGAGCTTACAATAAGAACCTCACCTTCGGCGTGAAGAAGTTTCATGAAGACGACTACGACGGAATCAAGCCAGGGCATTTCGGGTATATTTACAACTACGAGCGCTACGCCCTTTCCGGCCCCTACAAGTGCACAACCAAACTGAAGCCTAATCTCATGAAGCCTACAGGGGTCTTCAAGAAGAATCCACTCCAGCTCCGTGTCGAGATGATCGGCGCTCCCCCCGCTCCGGAGCTCGAGCTCCGCACCGCTCTCACATACATGAACCAAGGAGCTGGTCTCGTCCAGGGGGAAGCTCAGTCGAAGAAGATCAAGCGCGGGATGATCGGAGAGGGAGCGCACCAAAAGCTCCACGATATGCTGGTTGAGTTCGGGAGGATTGAGGGCAGGTGAGAAAAAAGACAAAAATGAAACCAGCGCTGAGACAACGATGGCCCGGCGGAGGGGCGCAAAGGGCACCTTAGTTTATCCACTAACGCAGTCCCCTTCGCCACTCGCTTCGCAGTGCGATGCGGCTGAACGCTAAGCTTGACGCCAAGGAGACGTTGGCACGGAGGGACCAGGCATCCAAAGCTCGTGCTGCGGAGGAAAGACTCGAGAAGGTTCGGGTCGAGAAAGAGGCGACGAGGGCGAAGGAAGAGGCCGCCAAGGCCAAGAGGGCGGAGGAGGAGGCCAAAGTCTTGAACGATTTGAACGAGGCGCGCAAGAAATGGAAAATTGAGGGGCTCCCCCCTCTCAACGCATGCCCACTCGAACAATTCGTTCAGCTCGTGGCGGAGAACCCCACATCCGTTCAGACTCTAACGCTGAAGACCGTAGAATTCTACGTCGCCGTTCTCGACGGGATAGTGAAAGGAGAGAAGAGCGTCCGTGGCGAGTTGCGTCGACAGGTAAGAATTGACAAGAAGAAGAAATGAGTGGCAGAAAGGCAGTAAAATATAAGAGATAAATTAACGCAACCCATTCCTCGACCTGCTTCCCTCGTTACACCAGTGCAAGAAAAGACTTCGGGCCAAGGTTCCCTACGACCACGAGTCCCCGGTCTTTGAAGCTGACCAGGAGAGGATGTCAGCAAAGAAGGCCGAGATGAAGGACGCAGGAATCAATTCGGAACAAACAAAGACGATCCAATGGGAATCTGTCGAGGCAACCTCATCACCAACAAACTCCGTGCCGCCGCCACCACCACCTCTAAGAGAACAAGTCATGTCTCCGACAAACAAAATCCCCACAAATAGTCTGACTTTCAACCAGCGGAAGCAGAGATTGAAACGCCCAGTCGGTGAGGAAGAGCTTGGATATTGGGAAGAACTCCAGTCAACATACCGAGCCACAGGTGACTGTCTCGTGCATTATATCTTCGTAATCGACGCAAGTAAAAGCATGGACTCCTGCGACTGCGTTTGGGAAGCCTCAGAGGATCCCTTCCTCTCAAAGATCACCAACAACATCTACAGACCAGGATCCAAAATTTCGAGGCTTGAGAGCGCCCGAAACTCCATTCTGTCGTTCGTCTACGATAAGGTAAGATTCGACGAGAATTGAAAGAACTATGCGAAGGAGAGTGAAATGACGACATTGACACTATATCATAAACTCGCTTCGCTCCTGCTTCCGTTCGCTCGTCGCAGCTGAACGACGAGTTCGACCACTTTGAGACCCAGTTCTGCTCCGTCATAGTTTTCGAGGCAGGTACTGCTCGGACCATAATCTCTGATGCCCACGTTGCTTCCTCAGTAACGTTCAACATGGTTCTGGAAAAGGTGAACAAGAACAAAGGTGGTAGTGGAGACTATCTCCCAGCCTTCGAGATGATCTCGTCACTTGTCAAGCGCATGAGAGGCAGCAACGTGGGGTTGTACTTTCTAAGCGACGGAGCTCCGTCGGATCGAATAGAGCCCGGTGAGGGTAGTGTCGCCAAGAGGCAGTATGAGTTGATCAGCGACTACGTCAAGGGTATGGCGGAAGTTTTCGGGCCGAGATTAACCTATTCCCTCAATCTCCTCGGTGACACTTCCATCGGAACTCTCAATTGGCTGAGGTCTCAACGCCGTAACCTTATCAAACTTGGAGGCGATGACCTCGAAGATGCTCTCAAGGAGCTAGAGCTGCGGGAGGACGAGGAAATTTCCGTCGTCGAGAGGATCGACAAAGAGTTGTCGAGCTACCGCTGCACAGGCTTGATGTCTGCTGTCAGTGCCTCCTCCGCATCGATGTCAGCGTCTATGACGTCCTTCAGTAAGCTAACGGAGGTGAAGGACGACGCAAAGACAGCGCCCAGCACCAAGGCCGAGAAGATCATCAGATGGGAGAAAAAGGTGAAGTGGGCGAGCGAAGCCGCGATCGGCGATTAGCGAAGGGGCACAGGTATGAGTACTTAACGTAAATCTAACCTCCTTCTGTCGTCGCTTCGCTCCTCCCTCTCAGGACGGTAACGTTTGGGCCCACACCGAAGAGCAATGGGAGTACTTTAAGATAGATGATGTCGACCTATACCGCTACAATCCCAATTCCGATACCTTCTCCCTCGATGCTGAGTCATCCTCGCTCTGGCCCAAAGCTACCCATGTGGGGTGGAAGAAGGCTGTTTGGAGTCAAGGTGCCGAGCGGAACGTCCATCGAGTGATGGAGGTTACGGGAAAGTACTTAATAAATGAGTTTGCTCCGGAGGCCTTCGTGCGTTATGAGGAGTCGCCCACGAGGCTCGTTGCCAAGGAGAGTAGAAACACAGGACCTGACATGCACCTCGAAACGCTCGAATATGTCCAAGATTTCGTTCGGACTCAGAGCCGCGCCGGTACGTTAGCTAGCGAATTCGTCAAGGTTCTCGACGGCGATGCCTCGCTTGCCGATGTCCCCAGACTGCACTACCTTGAAGCCTTTACCTTCAAGTTCGGCAACAGAACCATCCTAGTAGAGGAGTTCATTGTGGAGCGCTACAAAAAATGGATCCTCAATGTTGGACGGGGCGAGAAGAACAAGGGAAAGGGGGGCTTGGAGAAGTATAAGGAAAGGCTTGAGGCTAAGAACCCTGCAATGCCTCTCAAGGCCAGCCCAGCGATAAATCGGGGAACCATGTTTAGCCTCGGTCACATCATTGAGGAGGGTGACGAGGATGAAGAGGACTCGTCATCGGATGAGTCCGATGACACCACTCGCGCGCCATCTGCACCAACAACGGGCAATGATAATCGAGAGCCCGAGGATGTTCTTTCTACGTTTATGCACTGGACATACCTCCACACCGGAAAGGTTGAGCTTGTGTGCGATATACAGGGCGGTTTCTCTGAGAGTTCGAATCTATTCCATCTTACCGACCCTGCTATTCACCACTCCTCCAAGAAAAACAAGAGAGGCCGAACTGATCACGGCAACAAGGGAATTCGAAGCGTCATGGACGCGCATCAGTGCAATTGGCTTTGCCGTCACCTCCATCTTCCTGAATACTTTGAGCTCAAGGGGAGAAAAATTGTTTTCCTCGCGGAGGACTTGGATCAACAACGCAAGAAAGACACCCGGTACAGAGAGTCCTACCTTACGACCGAGGTAACCGTCAGGGTGAAATGCAAGGAACTGGGGGCCAAGTACGTGGAAGGCGGGGAACCAACGGAAGGGATCACCGATTATGTCGTCGTTTCCAAGGCCGTCCCTGCGAGCGAGCAGAATCCTTGCTATCGTTACATTCATCTGCATGACTTCAACACTTTCCACCGGAAGGAGATGGAAGCCCTGAAAGTAGCTCAAAGCGAGAAGGACGAGAGGAACTTCGTGGCAGGCATCGCAGAGAAGCGTCAACATCTAATCCGCCAGATCTCTGACCTACTTCTGCTCACAAATATTACCGACATGGATGATGCCGAAAAATGCCGATTTCGCGAGTGGCTAGTTAGGGTGACCGCAGAAGCCGTGCCGGGCCTTCTCGAGAGATTACTGCTCGAACACAGGTTCAAGAAGTTGAGGAAAGCTGACGAGGGTTTAGAGTTCGAGAAGTGGGTTGAGTCCACTGAGTCCAGGGTTAGAGAGATCGAGGAGGCTTGGAAGGACGTCTTAGGAGATTCCTACAACCCGAAGGTCGCACCCAAGAAAATTCACGAGGGTCAGAGCGTGGAGGGGACGCGGTGGAGGAAATGCACGGATCCGAAGGACAAGGAATCGTGGCCATTCTTCGTCCACGAGCTTACAGGCGAGAAGACAGATATTCCACCGGCCGAGTTGCCAAGGGACGAAGGGGTTTTGGACAGTTTGAGGGGGGCCACGATCGATAACTGGACTCTCTATGAGGTTCGAAGGAAGAAGAAATTAGAAGAAGAAGTCAAAAGGTTCGGTAAGGGGCAAGCAAAGTTCGATATCGAAGTCGTGGCATACTACCGGAATGAGAAGACCAACGCCCGGACTACAGAGCAGCCGCGTGGCTTTAGGGCGGCGTTTAGGGGGAAGGATGAACAAAAGGTGAAGAGAACTTTGGCTAAGGCCGAGAACTCGAAAGGTCCGGAGAAGGGTCGAACCTTGGTCGTCGAGTTTACCGAAAAGTGTGTCTTCGCAAGAGGTGCGGTGACTAAGCGAGATCTTTTTGTCACATTACTGCAGAGGGTCAAGGACACGCTAGAGAGAAATAACTCAGCAGAGAACGCCGCCGTTCACAAGGCGAACAAGCAGGCGAAGGAGAAAATGGAGAGGGAGAAGCGCAATATTGCAGCGAAGCAGGCAAAGAAGAGACAGGAGAGGTTGAAACAAGAGAAGGAATTGACAAAACAACTTGAATTGACGGAAAAGAGAGAGAAAATGGAAAAACGTCTACGCGACAAGAAGGAGGAAGAAGCTACGAAAAAACTCGAGAAATGGAAGGGGAAACATTACAAGGGACAGCTCAAGGCCGACAACAAGCAGCTGTGCTTCTGTAGCGTAGAGAAGTATCTAGACGACACGGCAAAGCTCTACAAAAATTGCTGTTACGGGAAAGAGAAACCAGGCATGGTGGAAACGATTAAGAAGAACGTCGTCGATTATTTACTTCCTCAGAAGCGCTTGGTGGCGGAATTGCAACAAAAACCAATAACCCTTCAAGATCTCGATGAAGCCACCCAAAGTGATCGAAGGAACATAATCGCCAAGAGTCTGTTCCCACTTGTCCTCGCTTCTCCGAGGATCAAATTGGATCGTAAGGAAGCTACAATGATCACCAACATGTTGATGAACCAGATGGACAACAAATCAATCATTAGGGTGCTTTGCTTCCCTGAGATTCTCAATTCCAGCATCAAAGATATCTTTCAAGCCGCGGAAAGGGAAGAACGAGCTCAACGCGCGGGAGATCTTGATTGGTTCGGTGGCATCGATTAGGGTGGCGCAAGAAGGGGGGCAGCGAAACCGGGGAGAATGTTGCGGGAGGGGGCGAAATGAACTAGGGTTGGTAAAGAAGGGAAGGGGGGGGGGGAGAGAACGGAACGAAATCGGGGGACAGTTCTCCTCACGTACAAATCATAACATCGGCGTGTACAAAATCACAACATGAGGTTTGTTACAACAACAAAATTTCCCCCTTTGTCTCTCCTCAACCTTACAACATGGCCTCCTCCTCCTCCTTCTTTTTCTGTATCTCCCTCTCCTCCTGGTTGGTAAAAGGATTCATACTCTGTCCCATTTGTGCCTTCCTTCCGACGTCAATATCTGGTATCAGAGCATCGGCGACATTCTTCGCGATGTACAGCGCCCTTACGAATTGGCTTTTGTTTGCCCTCGCCTCTTCGATTCTCTTGTGCTTCCTCTCGGTCTTTCTCTTTTTCCTTTCGTCCCTAAGCTCGTTGCTCAAGTCGACCTGGTTGGTGGTGATCTGGGCGGAGAAGAGCTTCTGCTTCGTGGCCATGTACTTCCTCAGCTTTGCCTCCCACCAGCCAAGCCCAAAGATTTTTTTCCTCGTTCTGTCCTGGAGGTGGTAGGCTGGGTGGAACATGTTGGGGTACTGGATGTGCAGGTGTCGGACCATTTCGAAAGTTACCTTGTCCGCCTTTGGCAAGTCGAACTCTTTGAGCGTCCTCGTCGTCCTACCCCTGTAGTGAGGATGCAGTACGCTCAGAATCTCCAACAGCTGCTCATTGTTAATGTACCCTTCTCCGTCCGGGTCGAACATGGCAAAGAGCAACTTCAAGATCTCCTCACCCTGCAACATGCAAAAGGTTCCAACCGCCTTGATGGTCTCTCCGAAGTCCAACCTATCGTACTCGTCTAGCGCGTCCGTGAGCTTAAATATATGCTGAACATAATCGCTCATAGGACAACCAACATAGTGGCTGAACTCCTCCATCGAAATGAAGCCGTCCCGATCTAAATCGATGTAACTGAAGTACGTGATGAGCTGCTCCAGTTCCGTGGGGTTCAATGCCAGGAACTCCATTGTGTACTTGATTGGGTTGTCCTGGTTCTCCCTGCTCTCGTCTTCGTGGACCTGCGCCGCGTGGAGCTTCCTCAGGAGCTTTTCCTCCATCTCGATCAACTTCTCGTCGTCTGGGCTCTTCGCGAGCATCTTCCTGCACTCGTGCAGTTCTTTCGCCACATGCGCGCTGTTCGCAAACGTCGGTACGGCTGCCCTCTCCACCCTCCTCACCCAAAGGTTCATGTCTCCGAATCCAAACTCCAAGAATGACGTCTCGAGCATCTCGTAGCCCTCCTTCTTGAGCTCCTCCTCGTCTGCCAGCGTATAACTCAAGTTCAAATCCCCAATGGGCATGTCTGGAGGCCCGGCCTTGTACGTCCAAACGCAGAAGCTCGGGTCGTTGGGGCTCTCCCCTCTCATCTTTGGGTGGCCGCTCCTCTCCCATCCCTCTTCGAGAAGGTTGACGTACAGGTCGTTCTCCTGGTCCATGTGGCTCAGCTCCAGCTCGGTAATGAACTCGTCCTGGTCGACAGTCTTCTCCGTCCAGATAACAATCTGGTCGTGCAGACCAATCTCCCTCCCGATCCTTCTGAAGAAGGGCATTCCTTGAGTCTGCAGGGTGCTCTGCTTCGAGGTGAACTCGTCGGTTTCTGTGCTTCCCACAGTGAACCTGATTGCCCTAATTGCCTCCACCTGGCCGCCCTTGATCTTCATCCTCTTTTTGATGGTGCTCACCATCTGCAGCTGCTCCGGATCGTCCCTCGTCCCCGCCTGCTTTCTCATGTACTGCTTTATGACGGTGAGGGGCTTCATCCTCTTGTTGCCGTTCGCTCCCAACCCCCTCACCCCCAAACTCTTAATATCATCGTCGGCCTGCTGCGCCTGCCAGTTTGCCTTCTCCTTGGCCTCCTCTTCCTCCTTCAGCTTCGCGGCTTCCTCCGCGAGCTGCTCCTCGAGCTCCCTCTGCGCCTTGATGACAGTCTTCTTCCTCTCCCTCACGTTCTCCTGCAAGAGTTTGAGCTGCTGGTTCCTCATCTCCTCCTCGGCCTCCGCTTTGGCATTCAAGTAGTACTGCTCCCTCCTGTCCATTGCCTCCTCGAAGTGCCTTTCTCTCTCCTCCAGACCCTCCCTCCTCTTCTGCAGTTTCTTCCTCTCCTCCTCGAACTCTGCCATCGTCTTCACGTCACCCCCGCCCCCCTCGACCTCCTCTTGTAGTATGGCCTCCTTCTTTTTCATGACATCTTCTGCTGATTCGAGCTCCTTCTTCTCCTTCGCTATTTCATCAAGCGCAATCTGATCCCCCTTGAGCTCCTCCTCCCTGAACTTCTCGATAGTCTCCGACTGCTTCTTGAGCCTCGCCTCTGCCATCGCATCTTCTTCGTCGAGAGTCTTGATCTCTTCGGCCAGCGCGTCCTCCTCCTCCTTGAGCTTTGCCTCCCTCCTCTCCCTCGTAGGGGCGTCAAGGTCAATCTCCTGCCTAAATGTCTCTGCAGCCTGCTTGAGGTCCCTTTTCTCCAACTCGCTTTCCACCTCATTGCTCTCCGCCTTCGTCTGGTACTCTATTATCTTCCTCTCCTTTTCTTCGACTTCCTCCTTTTCCTTCTCAACCTCTTTGCGCTGCTTCTCCAAAATTGCAGACTTCTGGTTCAACTCCTTTCTCTTCTTCTTCCTCTGGTCGGTGAGCCTTCCTTCCTCGACGTTCTGCCTCGTCAGCCACGGCTGACTCCTGAACATATCCATCCACCTCTCCTCGTCCATGGTTTTTCTTGCCTTGGGCTGGTTCTTCAGGACGGCAGTGATCGTGTGCATCTTGTGCCTGCTGATTCCATTATAGTCGTTCTTGAAAACGACGGCGTCGCTCATCAGCTTGTCCTCTTCGCCGTGACTGACTTCGAGGCTCTTGCTCAGCTTTGGCAGCACGACCTCCAAGAGATTCTGCTGCTTCGTTTTGAGTTTGGCGGCCCTCTCAAGACACCTCAAGCTCTCGTCGCTCAGAGGCTTGCTCCTCATCCTGTCGATGTCGTTGCCGACCTTTTCGGCGTCGAACTGGCGGTCCCATCTCAACACGTTCAAGATCTCAATGACGTTCGCCCGGTCCCCTTCCCCGTGACTCTTGTCGTTTTCGTACCTCGCCAAGCTCCTCTCGAGCAAACTCTCCTGCTCGGTGTCGTAGGCAACCAAACGCCTCACGATCCTGTCCAGAGAGTCGACCAGCCACTCCTTGTAGTACTTGTTCTCTTCCTTGTCGTCGCAAGCCTCGAGCCTCTTCTTGACGAAGGTGTCCACCGTCCTCAACACGGTGGACTCCTCGTCGATCCACATCAAATGTTTCGACGCCCAGCTGCTCTGCACCTTGCTTTGAACAATACGTCGTGTCGTCTGCCTCAAATGAACGGTCAGCCATCTCAGCGCCAGGTTGACGTTGTCCCTTAGACTGTTGTTGTGAGTCTTCCTCGCTCCAATGATTTTCATCAATATGCTTTTCTGAAAGTACTGCGGTGACCTCACGTTGAGCTTGCTCACAATTGCCCTCATTTCGCTCTCCTCCTTTTCGATCGCTTCACCCCTGACCTTTAGTTTGTCGCGCAACTTTTCATACACCTCCATATTCTCGTTGCACCACTTGGTTTCAGTGTCTGATTTCTCTTGTGCCTCCTTCTTAAGCTCCTCAAGCCGCACAATTTGCTTTCCTCTCTCGAACTTTCTCCTGTTTTCGAAGTCCATTACAACCCTCTTCTGAACTACTGGTTTGATTTCCTTTACCTCGTCTTGTGGGTGGTAAACAGTAAGATCGATCTTGGCGAGGTAGAAGTACCTTCGGACACTATGCCCCCTGAATATCCTCTGGATGGAGACTGAACATTTGGCGTGCAACTCGTCGACGAGATTGTGGGAGACAACGGCTGCAGATATCTTGTCCATGAGAGCCCTTGTATTGGCTCTTTTCACGCAAATTTGCTGGAAATGTTGCAACACGTTGGCTGCGTCGTGAATACGCGACTCTGTCTCGGCGGCCTCCTTGGCCCTGAGCCTCTCTTCCTCTTCGGCCTCCTCCATCTCTAGTTCAAGTTTCTTGGCCTCTTCGATCTTCGACAGCTCCGCATCATTCTGAGCCATGTCAGTGAGGGCGAGAAGCTTCTTGCTCGCAAGTTTCGCAGCGTTGAGGTGCGGGATGATGCCAACCTCTCTCCTCGGCTTGATGTACTCGTGGTGGTACTGAACCACGTTGTGGTGATTTTTCGCTGGCTTGCTGTGGACATGATTGCTACACTGAACGCAGTATGATGTGCAGCACTGGACACACGTCAGTGACATGTAACGCTTGGAGCAGAGAGTGCATTTCGGGTGCGAAGAATGCTTGGGCATTGGGTTGTACGGGTCGTGATCTGGGTCGTTCTTGGATTCGAGCATCTCACAATAGTTCTGGTAGTGCGTTTTGGTGGGGTCAAAGAACTCCTTCATTTCGTTGCCCTTCTCGACGACTTGTGCAGGAGGCCAAAGGTTGCCACCGAACACGTGAACCCCATCCGGAGTCAAATTCATCTCATAAGCGTCGTCCTTCTTTCCCCCGAAAATTGGGAGCCTTCGATTGAAGGGGAGCTCCACATACGGCTCTTCGTCGAATCTCCTGGGCTGGGGGTTCTTGTTGAAGGTCATCTTGATCTCCTTCTTGACCTCTTCGTTGAGCGTTTCACGAAGCGCCGGCATTTCCTTTCGAATGGATTCGTCGATTTCGAACGGATCGGAAGGCTTTGGCAGGAACACGCCGCTTTCGATGAGATCCTCCAAACGACTCAGCTCACGCTCCTTCTTCTTGACCCAAAGGTGGTCCTGGAGGCGACACTTCAGCCCCCTCCAGGCAGCCTGGAGACAAGTCGCGGCGTCAATTTCGTCCAGCATTGAGTTGACGATGCAACACGCGTCATAACGACGGTAAGCAGTCTGAATCTTGATGGCGGCATTCCTTATCTTTTGAAATATTCGCTGCATGAGCTCCCTCCTCCTCTTTTTCGACTTCATCCTTCGCTTCTTCAACTTGGACGTGAACTTGGTGTACTCCCTGCACGTTGACTTGAACTTGTACATCCTGAAAGCCTTTTTGATCTTCTTTGCCGACGACCACCACCTCCAGAGGACATTGCGCTTCCAGCACTTGTAGTTTTTCATTATCAAGGCTGTTGCCTTCTTCTCGAGCTCGATCCGGGCAAAGTATGCGTCGCGGTAATAGAGGGAGTCCACGTTCTCCACGGGCGTGAACCCGACAAAAGGAGGCTCAGAGATTTCAATGTAGTTGAAGTTCGAAGCCATGATGTTGCCAATTTTGTGAGAATGCTGGATTTGAGGACATTCGGACACAATCAATGTTTGCAATTGGGGGGCCGTGTGGCTTATGTGTATAAGGGATTGAGTAGTCAGGTGCTTGGTATCCGAGAGGTCGAGATACACGAGGTGGGGAAGGGATGAAGCCTCGGGGTAGGGGAGATTGTCGTGGTGGAAGTTCCCAAAGTAAGCAGAATTGGACAGGGTGAGGTGGGTGAGTTTGGGGTTGTGAGTCGTCAGGGTGAAGAAAACCCTCATGGTGAACTGGCACTCCTTGTTGATATTCTCGTCCGGGTGTCCAACTTTGAGCTTGGTGAGGTCGGGGTTGTTGGAGGAAATGAAAAGGAGAAATTCGTCGTCGACTTTGTAAGCGGATGTGAGGTCGATTTCAGTAAGCTTGGTAAATTTCTCCAAGAATTCGAAGCTGTAGGATGACTTCTTCTCCTCGTCTGAAACTCTCCCGATAAGTTCCGTGTCCGGAATGAGGAGTGTGGTGAGGTTAGGGAAGCACGAAGCAATCGTTTTCAGCGCCAAGTTATTGATGTGGGGGCAACCCTCCAATCTCAAGTGAGTGAGAGAAAGAGAAGTTGCGAACGAGGACTTGTTGACATTGACGTTGTTGCCGAGGTTCAAGTCCTCGAGGGTGGGTATGGATTGGAAAAGTGACGAGAAGCACGCCGCAGAGAGAGTTTGGGAGGGTTGGGAGGTGCACAAATTTAGTTGGGAGAGGTTGTTGAACTTTGACGCCATAATGGTGATGGTGTCCGAGGAGATGTTAAGGTTGGAAAGATGAGATTTGAGGTTTTCTTCCTTCTTGTCCTCTTCGGTATGAGCGGTGTGCGGGTTCGAGTTGACGGGGAGGTCCCAGAAGCCAATATCGAGGTACTCTAGGTGCTCCGCCGATGAGGCGGCCATTGCCTCGAGTTCATTGGACGTGATGCATGGATAGTGCGAGACTAAGAGCGTAACAAGCTCCACCATTCCAGCGGAGATAAAGTGCAAGGTCCCTTCTGAGAGATTTCTGCAGTAGGAAATGTCGAGAAACTTGAGACCGTACACTTGGGCCGTTGTGAGGCCACCACCAGACTTGCCGACAAAAGCCTTTCCTGTGATGCTCTTGTTGTGGGATATTGTCAAGTATTTTAGCTCCTTGCACTTCTGAAGAATTGCCGTGAGTGACAAGTCGGAGAAATGGGGGAGGTGGGAGGCATAGAGGGTGTGAAGGTTGGGACAGGAGGCGATTGTTGAGATTGAGGCATCGGAAAAGGGGGTATTTCTGCGAGGGGTGGGAGAGGGGGTTAGGGGGGTTGAGTCTTTGGAACTTCGGCTGAACTGTTTTCGTCCATTCTCACCTCGAAATGTTAATCTTCGTCAATGTCTCAGAGCACGTCCGAATGGCGACTAAGAGGGCTTCGTCGTTGAGAGCAGGGTTGTGGGAGAGATCAAGCTGCGAAGGGTGGGCGTGCGTTAGTGGTTCGTCCAATTTAGGGGGGAAAGATTACGGTGCGTTCTCACCTCCATCAACCTCGCTTCGCTGTTGTTGAAGAAGGACTTGATTCCATAAGGAGTGAGCTTTGGATTGGCCGCGATGGACAGCTTCTGCAACGAAACGGACGTGGATCCAAATATGCGCAGGCGGTTGTCGTAGAAGTGCTCCGAATCGTTGATAATCAAGGTCTTGTAGCTGCTATTATTCTGCGGCGAGCGAAGCGTGCGGCGAGCAGTGGAGATTGGATTAGTTAAGTCGGGGAGGGAGGGGTTGAGGCTACATATGTACGCCCTTATTCTCATTCTTAATCTCACCTTGATTATCGCCCTGAGGTTGGTGTCCTCCAAAAACCACTTGGAGAAGTCCAAGTGTGGGGTAGGTTGTCCAAACACGTGGGAAATGTTTGGGTGCAGGTAGTAGGGTGGGGGGGTAGGAACCGAGGGCAGGTTCACCATGTGGGGGAGGTGATGTTTCTGGTGATTTTCTGTTTTCTCGTAAAACATTGTTGAAAGGTAAAGAGGCATCGGCTTCGTTTCCGTGTTTTCATCAGAGTAGCGGACCAAGGGTGGCGGAGGGATCCAGCCGGTATCATTCTCTATTTCAATCTCCTTGTCCACCTCCCTCTTGATCTCCTCTGCCCGCTCGTCTATTGTCATTTTGTCCCTTCGCTTGATTTCCTGCTTCAGCTGAAGGAGCTCGTCGTTAATAGCCTTTGAATGGGGGGGGGGGGGG
>BRXZ01000113.1:11342-24566 GCA_030267625.1 Triparma retinervis
CCGTCAATACAATCCCCTCCGCGACTCGCTTCGCTCGTCGCAGTCAACACAGGCCGCGGATCCCTTTGCGAGCGCCGGCGTGATGCAGCCCGTCGTGGCGGCCGCGGCACCATCCCCCACCCCAGCCCCGGCCCCCGCCGCATCGAAGTGGAACGCGAGCAACAAGCCTCCCCCTCCTCCAAAGCCCTCGAAGAAGCAGCAGGATGCGGCGGCGTTGATGGCTGGCATCCCCACCCAAACCTTCACCCCCGCCCCTGCCCCCACCCCGGCCTCTACTGGCACCTCCATCACAGACCTGTTCGCTTCCAACGATCTCACTGCCGCTCCCGCTGCCGCGCCCTACTCCTCCCCCGTGCGTGCGAAAGTGAGGTGAGAAATTGCGTGCGCGTGCCTCCACTTCGCTCGTTCGCTTCACTGCCCCGCATATTCAACTAACCTCGTTCGTCCCTCCTCGTCTCGCCCAGCACACCGTCCTACAACACCAACTGGTCCGCTCCTACCACCGCCAATCAGGTGAGAATGAACAAAATTAATATAATACAGGGACGATGGGTGTTGCGGCGGAGGGGCGCAGAAGGCACCTTAACTTTTCCACTTACGCAACCCTTCCGGCGGCTCGCTTCGCTCGCCGCACTCGCTTCGTTCACCGCAGTTCATATCCAACAACTTCAATCCCCTCACGACCTTCTCCCCCGAGCGCGTCAATAGCAACGAGTTTCCTACCGTTCCCGGGATTCCGCCTTCCCCCCATCCGCTGTCGAAACCTGTCTACACTCATCCAACCTACTTCACTCTCTTTTCCCTCTCCTCCTTCATCCCCGCTCCGGTAAAGCCTCCTCACCCAAACACATTCTCCCACTACTCCCACCTCCTGGAGTCTATCCACTTCGTCACCGCTGTTGTCAACAACGCGCCGGATTGCACACCTGCGATGAAGAGGAAGGTAAGATTGGGCAAGAAGTGAAAGGGCGTCGCAAAGCAAAACAGAAAGATACTCCACGATTCAGGGTATTGGTTTTAGTCCAGAAATATAGGGTATGGTTATTGGGTCGTTGCTTCGCGCTTCTCCCCCTCTGACCATTCCACTCCGCTCCTCCACTTCTCTCTTTCCTCCCCCACTCGTCTTAGTCGTTGGTTCTTGAGACGGCTGCAGAGATGATCAAGTCGATCCCCTTCTCCTCTGAAAACTCCCCCGACGCTAGATTCGTCACCTTCCTCGACCGCTTCGTCTACCTTGTTAAGTCGCTCCCCAACAACGAGATGATTGTGGCACCAGGTGGCTGGATGCGTCCCGAGTCCACGCACCTTCTCCTCTACATCCTGAAGAGGAATAGCGACGACACCTTCACTTTCACCGTCTGCAACACGGGCGACACCAGCGAGCACTCGGGACTCGAGTACCATCCCGCCCAATTCAACCCGAACAGTGGAAAGATGGAGCGAAACATGGCCCTTTCCATCTACAACATCCCGGCCTCGAGGGTCACGGATGGTTCCTTCTGGGCCCTGCTCTTCCGCATGCAGGTTTACCCGTCCTCGAAGAATGGGCCCGCCGTCCTCTACACACAGCTCCTACCTGCTCTCAATAATATTCCTTTAAGGGCCAACCTCGAGACGCCTAACGCTAAGAAGGAGTTCCACCCGCCTCCGGACCCGCGCCTGGCTCAATCCTACCACCACCTCGCGCTGCTTGCCTTCGCGACGGACCCCACCCCTGGTACTGCATCTGCAGAGTTCTGCAGCCTCCGCGTGATGGAGGCGGCCGCAACTAGGGCGCTTCAAGACTTAAAATCCATCCCCGCAGGGTCAATGGAGTTGGAAGACTCCAAAATAGTTAGGCTGTCTCTCCGCACGCTTGCCAACGCCGCAGCCTCTGCGGACATGTCTTGCTCGGCCATGACTGAGGCCGGCGTGGCAAAGAAACTCGACTCAGTTACATCCCTCCTCAGCTCGCTCCAAGCGGCTCTTTCCTCGGCCTCGACTCCCCCTCCAACCCCAAACACCATACCCCAAAACACCACCGACATCCTCAACGCAGAGAAGTTCTCGGCGTGCTGTCCTAGGTTCGGAAGATTCAGAAGGGACGATTTTGCGAACATTGAAAAGAAGCTCATTGGGGAGTCCACGCCTGACCCTATCCTTATTCCCAGCGTGATAACTACCCCACCTCCCAATGTGACCGTCGCCACCAACCACCAAATGGCGGCCAGTCTCTTGCGCAGGGCATGCGATAGTTGCTCCGTCATCCTCCAACAGAGGTTGCTAGTCAAGAACTCGGCCGCAATCGCTGCCGCTGCCTGTCAGTATGCCCTCACCGTCACGCTTCCGTTCCCGACGCTCGATCCCAAAACGTGTTTCTGGCGTGCTGCCCCCATGCGCAGGGAGGTGAGAATGGGTAAAGAGCTGCAATGCACTTCCTCCGACACAAACGATAAATCTAACTCGTCAACAATCACAACTCTATTTCCCGAAACTCGCTGCGCTCACCACAGACTCAGATCAACCTCCTCACTCTCATCCAGCGCATCTGCCGCATTTACCAAGCAGCCACTACTACCGTGCAGACTTCTAGGAACCTGCAAGCTTGCCGTTCGACAACTTTCGCGACGGCGCTTTGTATTGCTGACTGTGTCTCAAGGATTGTTGCCGAGGATGACCCATCTGAGTTCTCGCTCCACTACTCCGGCGAGGCCGAGGGGCCGACAGCGCCTTTCGGTATTTCTGCGGGGTCCTTCGAGACGCTGGGTTCTCAGCTACCTGTGTTTGATGCCAAGTTCTCTGCATTGAGAAGCCACTGCTTGGATTACCTGCATCACGTTGAGTTGCACGGCGGGGGTATCGACCGCTGCATTTTCAGCTTTGACATCTCCCCCACTCCCTCTGATGGCGATGTTGCCTTTGCGACACAAATGTGTATTAGGCTCGCACTTCCTGTGCCTGATGTGAACCAAGTCGCCATGCTCATGTCTGGTGCGGACGGATCGCTCATGGAACTTCTGCCCGAACTTGTTTGTTTCAGGGACATTGCATTCTACTTCAAGCATTCGGTTTCTGGAACAGCGCCCTGCTCCGAGTCGAAGGCCTTCCTTCCTGCCCACGCTACACTTCATTGGTCTGCGGGTCCCTCGTCAGACAAGAAGAAGGGCGAGGATGGTAACCTGGAAATTATGGTGACTGCCTTCAACAATCACCCACAAACCTTCGTCGAGTACGAAAGTTTAAAGAAGACTAGATTCGAAAACTTCATGCGCCTCTTCTCTAAGTCCTCTGTTGAACGAAACAAGTTGTCGTCTGCTGATCCGACCAATGTGGTGGCTTGCTGCTCCTCTAATCCCAAGAGATCGAAGAAGCCTATTGAAATCAACAACGAGGACGACATTCTACATTTGAAGGCCGAGGATCTACCTTCGTTCGGTGGAGTTCTTTCGCCCCCCGACAGTGAGAAGTTCCTCTCCTTCCTTACGGTGCCCTATATGAGGATTCCTCTAATTCTTGACTTCTTCGCAAATGGTGACCCCGGAAGGATCTCCGCCTTGAGGTGCGCTTCACTGCAATCGATCGTTGACGGGGCTCTCTTCGAGCCTGGCAGGTGGAAGAGTGCTGATTTTTCTGGAAAGATAACCCACGTGCCAATCGTCGACGAGGTTGAGAAGCAGGGACTGCTCTCTACTCCTGGAGGAAAATTATTCAATGAAATTGTCAAATCGCCGGAGGTTCTAGTCACTTCAGTCATCAAGATCCTAGAGAGAGCTCTTGACATGGACGTTGGCAAGTACGACGCTAAGCGTCCGTCGGGTCCACTAATCCTCTACTCTATTCGTCTCGCCGTGAGGCTCGAAGGGTACATCAAGTTTGCGATTCACAACTACAAAAGCAGCATGGGGCTTAACTCCGGAGAAATGAAGAGGATCAGAGGGCTCGAGGGGATCGACGTCCCGAAGTTGACGTCCCTCAATGCGAACATCCACGACATGCTTCATAGTCGTGCCTTCCCTCTCCTGGAGTCGTGGCTGGGAAGATCTGGAATCTCGGATGGAGATGATTCGTGCCTTATCCACGCGCACCTGTTGTACCTCTTCAAGAATCATGATTATGATGACCTAGAGTTTACCGCTGTGAGCTCCATCATGGCGTCCCAGATCTTCCTCAACATCAATCATCGGTTTGTGACCGTATCATACGATGACCTCTATAGCAACGCTCATTCGGAGGATGATCACACGCCATCGGAGCCCCCTCCCTCGATACAGATTCCCCAAAATGAGGTGTTCGACCTCGTGCAGACTCACCGCTCCAGAATTCTATACTTCATCGAAAAGAATAAGGACGTTGCCAATGAGTGTTTCGAGGCGACCGTTAGGGTGGCCACTAACATTGGCACGAGACTGTCACCATTTGAGTCAGAGGACAACAAGAAGCACTCCAGCAGGAGCTGGCAGCTCATCCCCCACCCTTCCAACTATGGTCGTTTCATCCCTGACACCGAAAATGAGAATTTGAGGGATGGGAGTTACAGGGTGCCCAAACCTGGCCAAACATACGCCGAGTGGATGCTCGAGACGACGACGAAGTCGGTGGGCACTGAGTTGAACCTCCAAGTTTCTGACTTCACTCTGCAGAACCACAAGCTCACTCTTCTTGACGATAGCGTTATCAAGAACGAGGACTTCAAGGATGCCTTCCTCGCCGAGGCTAATAGCGGGTCTTCCAAGATATCTGACGTCGCTTGCGCCGAGGTGATGCACACGACGAACCGCTACTGGTGGCGTCTCATTGGGAGGCGTTTTGATGTGCAATCTTGGGCTCCTGATGTTAGACTTTACCATGAAATGTCAGGCGCTATCAACAAGGAGTTCACCCGGACCTACTCGAACTCTCTGAGAGGGGGCGAGAAGTGGATTACTGATATACTTGCTGGGAAAATTGAGCTCCTACTTCCTGGGCTCAAGCTCAAGATGAGAGGCTCGGATCAGTCAAAGAGTCCATTCGTTGAGATGGCGGGCTTCTTCGTGAAGCAGGAGGAAGGAGAAGGTGTCAGTTCGGGGGGTGGGGCGCATACCATTAAGGAGGTCGTGGTTTTCAGATATCCCCCCACGATACAAATCTACGACGTTCACGAGTATGGGAGGAGGTTCTTCAGGGTCTTGGAATACACTTCCAACACATCTCTGTGCCTTCACGACGTGGGGGGAGACCCTTACCCCGACCGTGTGAACGGGCTTGTCTCTCTGTCTGCAGGATCGCCCTGGACGAAAGTACAGCCCAACCCTTCGCTTGTGGTCTCAAGGAGGTTCAGCGCCACTCTCGGAGTGCAGACTTTCCTTCCTGCAAGGTTTCTGAGTGGCACTCTTCCGAGCAGCCTGCTCGAGCAGTACCGCTACTGGCAGGGAGAAAATGACGACATTATCGGTGAACCTGTAGACCCGAAGTCCATTTACCAGCTGAAAATTAAAATGGTGAAAGATTCCAAATTGGACAAGTCGGGCTTCTGTGCCAGCAGCGACGCGTACGCCGTCGTTTCCAGGTCAGGAGGTGGAGAGACCCATACACTTCTCAACGTCATGACTGCCCCAGACGGGAGTGGTTTGAAAGAGCTGGGTCTAATGTTTTCGCGACTTGACAACCTTTCGCACGTCTGCTTCTGGACTTTCGACGAGCTCAAAAACCCCACGGATGCGTCATCAATCGACCTAGTGGAGTTACCTCGCATCAAGATGAGGTTCAACAAGCAGACGGTGGAGACGAGCCCTGGAAAGTTCCGTTCTCACCTTTACTCTCAGGATCACGACGGCCTTTACCTCACAACGTCCCCGTCGGCAAGAAATGCAGTTGAGAATCTGCTCGGCTCCGCCATTCCCCACTACGTCGTACTCAGCAATGATGATGAGGAACTTTACGCTCTCATCCCTAGCGGAGCTCTCCCTCGAAGGCTCTACAATGATGGTCTCCATCTCAACTCCGTCATGGTTTTGGATAGACGGAATAAGGAGTGGATCGATAACTTGGGACCTGTTCGATTCTACCTGTACCCCATTCATCCCTCTCAGAGCTTCGTCAGCACTCCGTCCCTCGCCTCCTCTTTGTACTTATTACTTCTTCGCTTCATTTCTGGAGACTACCAGGGTGTCTTCAGAATGATTGAGAGCTGCGTTTCTGACAAGTTGGATCGAGAGGAGGAGCAGATCTGGGAGCAGATGGCCTTCCTCGGAAACGACTCCTTCCCCGACGCCCACGCGTGCAGGCTCAAGTTCAGTGCGGTCATAAGCGGCTTCGATGACACCATGAAGGCCCCTTGGTCGATTACGAAGGAGATGCTGGATTATGTGCGCAAATGGGAGCATGTCTCGGCATCCTGCAGGCTCACGAGTACGGAGGAGCTTTCGCTGTTGTCGACAATTTTCGATAACGCCGAACATTCGAGTGAGCTCAACAGCCACGAGGTGATTGAGCTACAAAACAGGCGGACATTCACCACCGCCGTGAGGAAGTTGGAGTCGTCGCAGAGTCCCTCGGTCCCCCTCACGGACAGAACGCTCACCCTTGTTGTGGACAACTATCCAGTTATTCAGAACTATGACTCCGTCGAGGATACTTCCATACTGGACAGCGCCGGCGTTGGGGTGGCAGGGAAGTTCTTCGGAGTTACCTACAGCAAGCCTTCCGAAGAGACTCTGTTACAGGGCGGTCCGGCTGCGCTTACTCTTCTAAATGGCTGGCTCTCTACGGGAATCGAGCTGAACGCAGTAACAAAGCAAGGTTTCCCTCTCTTGTACGACATTTGCAGTGGTGCCCTTCCCCTTCGAATCCTTCCTAGCGACGATCCTCACAACTATGCACGCCTGCTAACTCGCATGTTACCACCTGGCGACTACATGAAGCGGTCGACCATGATGTCTGCCCTTAGGCTGCTAACTGAGAACCCCAATGTCGCCAAATCGCAAGATCTCCCGAAACTCAAGAACGAGGGGACTTTTGATAGGATGAAGAGCGTGTTCAAGGGAAAGGATGCGGTTACGACCCTTGTCGAGCAGCTTCACGCTTACTTCCAGCGCTCGAGCGCCGCGATCAAGCTACCGTCTTGTCTCGTCAGTGAAACCATGATTCAGGGAACTCTGACGATCCTTGATCGAGATGAGTTCTTCAGCAGAAATAGGATCTGGAACGTCCCTCGCGTCACCGTATTTGATGGTAATGTGTTCAACTGCGACGTCGCAAGTTTCGAGCGCATCAGGGTCAAGAAGGATAGGCTTGTTGAGCTGCTAGTGTCACCCCTGGGGAAGGTTCAACGAAACTTCGTGCAGAAAGAAAATCTTACCGAGATTGTGAGCTCCAGTCTCCCCTTCGTGCTTCCTAGCACGTCCGTAACGAACTCCCACGCATCTCAAAGAACGATGCAGCGCCTTAAGACAGACTGTGCAAAGTATGCTTCTAACGTGAACGGTGGTTCAAAGGACATCCTCGTTGGATTTGGTTCGAACTTTGAGAAGGGTAGCGCTCACAAGGGAAAGAGCACTATCGAACAGCTCATGAGGGAATTACGGGCTGTCCTTGAGGAGGATCAGAATGAAATGAACACCTACATCAAGCTCGCGACGGATACTGTCACCAAGGCACATTTGGCAGGTTCGGGGGCGGGGGGGGGTGCGATGGTCGCGCACCACCAATACGTTCTCGCCCAGCGGTGCGGGAGAGAAGCCATGCTCCAGTTTGAGCAGCTGGTTGCGACCATAATGAGCTCCTCCTCAACGCTCGACATCGCGGCAGTCAATCCCTACCTTGACGCAACTTCTGTCGAAGACGCCCTCAACTCCACCCTTATGGCGACCCTCTTGAGCGTTAGAATCGGTCAAACTAGGCGGTGCCTCAACTTGGCGTCTAAGTTGTCGTCTCTTCTGAGAAACCCTCACTTTGAAGTCCGTGAGATCACTACCGCGGCAGATAATCTCGCTTCTGCTGTCGCAACCCGGCGGCACTTCGTCAAGTCTGTGAATTCCAACATGTTCTCGCTGAACCCTGTCTATGCAGCCTTCGAGTTCTCCCACGACCTCATTCTTCGCAAAGCGCAAGTAGTCCTGGTGGACAAGTTCATGGACTCCCTGAAGCGCGGAACATCATTGGCGCACCAGATGTTAATGGGGGTTGGGAAAACCACTGTCGTTGCTCCCCTCCTTGCGTTGCTATTGGCTGATGGCAACACTTTGACGGTGAATGTTGTCCCTCACGCCCTCATTGAGATGACAAGAAGTGTGTTCAGGTCAAGATTCTCTTCCGTCGTTCGCAAGCCTGTGTTTGAGCTGAAGTTCGACAGGTACTCCAAGATCGACGCCTCCCTCTTCACCAAGCTCGACAAGGCCCGCAGTATGAAGGCCGTGGTGGTTGCTTCTCCTACGGCCATCAAGAGCCTCGTCCTTGCTTACGTCGATCAGCTGCGCAACCTTGAGTTGGAGCGCTCTGCGAGCAAAAACAAATCCTCGACCGCCGGGGGGCTCTTTGGGCTCTTCAGGAAGACCCTCAAGAATGCCTTTAATTACTCTTCAGTTGACGCCTCCGACACTTACTACGCATCTCGAATCCTTGAGCTGTTCAAGACTGGTGTCCTTGCTGTTGATGAGGTTGACGCAGTTCTTCACCCCCTCAAGTCGGAGCTTAATTGGCCTTGCGGTGACCGCATTCCCTTGGACTTTACGGCTCACAATTTGTTGGGCGGTGGAATAAGATGGAAACTGGCATGGCACATTTTCGATGGGATGTTCGCGGCCACGGCTAAGGAACTCAAGTCGACGAGCGGAATGGAGACCGCCTCAATGGCCGCGAAGAACGTGCTCGTGAGGTTGAAGGAGATTATCGCTCGGGGCATCGCCTCCAAGGCGCTGCAGAAGTGCCCACACGTTGTCCTCCTCGACCGCAAAGAGTTCTACCATAATAAGCTGAAGCCGGCCCTTGCTGAGTGGTTGCTCCTGTTCATCCGTGAACTCAAAATAGGTGGAGGGGGAGTCGACGACAGGACCATGCTGACCTACCTGAACGGAGGGCCCAATGCATCTGAGAGTGGAACGTCACAAATCAGCGTTGCCCTTGATGATGAAGGGATGAAGACTGTCAACCTTGGCTACGAACTTCTTAACAGCCTCTTCCCCTTCCTTCTATCCAGAGTCAACAGGGTTTCGTTTGGGCTCCTCAACCCTGAGCAGATCCAGGCAAACCCTTCCATGCCCCGAACGAGAAAGCTGTCGGCCGTTCCATTTGTTGGGAAAGACACGCCCTCCAGGGCCTCTCAATTTTCTCAGCCTGACGTTGTCATTGGCCTGACAATCCTTGCATTCAGGTACGAGGGCTTGCGTTTGAGCGATTACAAGGTGTGCATCAAGGACATGAAAGAGCGCCTAGATACGGAGTTTGGAGAGTTCAGAAAGAGGAAGACGGCGAGGCTGTACGAGAAGATGGTTGTGGCGGCTGGAGCCAAGGTCAAGGGGAAGAGGGAGACGGGGGAGGAGAAGAAACAAGAGATGATCGATCTTACCGAAGGGGAGGACGCGGAGGAAGTCTGGCCCTTGCATCTACTTGATATCCACGACGATGAGCACGTTTCCATAACCTTTGCACTTCTTTCATCCAGCCCATACATGATTCAGTACTATCTCGATCTGATTCTCCCCGAAGTCACGGAGCACTTTCCCCTGAAAATTTCGGCCAGCGGCCAGGAACTAGGAGGAAGTCTCCTCTTTGGCAGGAGAGTAGGATTCAGTGGAACTCCCTCGGAGCTGATGCCGGAGGAACTGGGGAGATGCGCCTACGAGGAGGGCAGTGATGGCCGTATCATGGCTGTTTTGACTGACCCCAAGATATGCGGTTGCTGCTATGTCCCCGACAACTGGAATGTAGAGAGTCTACTGAATTTAGTTATCCAGTCTGGCAAGTCTGTCTTAATCGATACAGGTGCGCTCATCACGGGGATGAGCAACCTTGCCGTTGCAGAGTTCCTTTTAAGCAATGGCCTAGATGCCGGTAAATTTGATGGTGTAGTCTACCTGGACGAAAACGACGTAAAGATGATTCTCCTGAGGGAGGGCATGGTTGCGGTCCGCCTGTCTCAAGCCGGCGTGCCAATTGACCGCCGCTTCACCTTTTACGATCAAGTGCACACGACTGGGATGGACATTAAGCAGTCAACAAGTTCGGTGGCATGGGTCACTCTCGGCAAAGATATGACGTTCCGTGACTACGCTCAGGGTGCCTTCAGAATGCGTGGAATCGGCAAGGGCCAGCGCATCATCCTCATGATTATCCCCGAGGTTCGCAAGCTTGTAAATGTGGGAGGGAAGGATGACGACTTCGCCGCCTCCACGCCAACCTTTGGAGGCGGCTCCGCCGCTGCCACTGCGTCCGGTGCAGTCCCAGGGAACGACCTCCTTCAGATCGATTTCTCTTCTCCAACGTCCACAGCAATCCCGCTGATCATGGATTCTGCTGATCGGCCTCTCCTGACTTCCGTTGCGAGCTGGTTGGTCTTGAATGGTATGCGGAGTGAGAATCTGCAGTTCAACGTCCTCTCCGAGCAGAGTCTCCGGAACGTTTGGAGGAAGCGAGCATTCTCGACCCTTACGCTCGGGCATGAGGGTCTCGTAAAGGCGGCTTTTGGAGAACGCAGGCGACGATCCTCCACTGCTGACCGGGCCTCGGCTGAAGAGATGCAGCTTGCCAAGCTAGGCAGCATGGCAAGTGCAAGTCAGAGTGACGTCGACAAGATTAAGCAGCTAATGCTAGCGAATAAGACGAAGAAGACCCAGACAGTGGAGGTTCCCCTCGAGGTTGTTCAAAGGTGCATTGACGTGTTCGTTGAACGAATCGACTTCACCGTTCCGAACTCCATCCCCCACCCTACTCTGTTCTCCACCCGCCTCAAAAACGAAGTCAGCGAGCACAAGAATTTGATGACCGACGATGATTATGCAATCTGCGACAAGCTCTTGATGCAGTTGATTAACGCTGAAGACATGATGACGGGTGGTGGTGGCAAGAAGAGTGCCCTCGCTGGAGCAAGCGCGGCGGAGATGAGTCTGAACCAGGAGCAAACTCAGGAAGAGGAGGAAGAAGAAGAGGAGGAAGAGGAGCAGGAGGAAGAGCAAGAGCAGGAGCAAGAGCAGGAGGAGGAATCTGTTCCGTGCGAGCCGAGGAAGAAGAAATATAGTCGTGATGACGAAAAGCCTCAGCCTTGGGATGTCAATTCCCTAACGTCTGGCATTCCCAAGCAATTCTACCAGCTCTCTGAGTTCGCCGTCAAGAATGACCTTTTCTCAAAGAAGGCTCAGTTGAAATTCCCTCCTTACCTTCACGCTTCCAACAACTACTTTGTTCCTGGCTGGGGGCTCCGCTCTCACCGGCGCCTCAAGAACGTCATCGTCAACCTTTCTTGGATTCCAAACAAGGCGGGTTTGGCTGACCTCGTTAACAAGGATGCTTCCTTCTCCAAACAGCAGGAGGACTCTCTACGCAAGGCCTTCGAAATGGTCGACGTTTCCAAGACGGGTGGCTTAAACAGGGATGAACTTAAGGAAGTTTTGCGGGCTTGCGACGTCGACGTGGAGGGTGCAGATGGAGAGCAATTCTTGAATGAAGTTTTCGGTCGTGTTGATGTAAATCACGACGGGACCGTTTCCTTTTCCGAGCTAACGAAGATGGTCAGGACGGGCAGCTACAATAAGGAGCAGTCTGGTCGCTACTACGTCGCCCTTTCTCTCGTTGAGGCTGAGTGTTTCCGCGCATTCATGCACTCTGAGGTGATGAGCGTTGGCGGCTTTGGGGGCGGAATGGGCTGGGGCGGCGACACGACAGCGGTTCTGTTTACCAACCGGACCCTCCTCGATCTGACTGCTGGTTACACGCGCGGTAGCGAGTATCAGGATGGTGTGGCGCAGGCGTGCTACCGCTTCGTTGACAGCCAGCTCAATTTCGACAACAGACAAATGACTTGGCTGCTCAACTCTCTGTCTCCGAACGACATTGAAATGAGGAAACGGTTCTACGAGGAGGTAAAGTCGAACAGAAGGAGGAAGAACATCAGAGTTGACAACACGGCTCTTGCCAAATTGTTCGTCACCCCTGATCAGTACCACGAGATCCAGCACAAGGTGACCATGCGCAGGATCCACCAGCTCATCATGAAGAAGAAGTTATTCATCAACGATTGCTTCAACGCCTTCGATTATGACAAGGACGGAAGGCTTTCGCAGGGGGAGCTTTTCGGGGGTTTGGAGTGGCTCGGGATGAAATGCACCGTCAATACCGTTCAGGACATCATGATGGAGTTGGACGGCGACAAGGATGGATTCATCACTTTGCAGGAATTCAAGCGCGCAATCCTCGATGGAGAGGAGGAAGACACGAGTATGGAGGCCAGCAGGGTTTCTCTTACTGACCTGCAGGTGAAGCCCATCCACATGGGTGGGGCAAACCAAGCGTACACGCAAGGTCCGAAGGAGATTCCAAAATCCGTCCTTGCAAACATCAAGATCAAGGCCAAGGGATGCGCGAAATTCGACAAGGTATGGACTTCGCAGGGAACGCTATCCCGTGCCAAGGCCTCCATCTGGGAGCCTGTCTTGGGAGGCTTCGATAGAACCTTCCGTCAGAACAAGGCCCTCGTGTGCGTTGGACATTATTGCGGCAGTGGGTACGATAGCCCCCTGAAGGACAACCGAGAGCGCCTCATCTTAGAGGTCACTGACCAAGGAACAACGAGACTTGGAAGCAGCGACTGGTTGGATGCAGTTCTGGACAGGTTCTTGCCCCACCCCGCCCGCTTCAGGTTGGTGTGGTCTGTCGTACACGGCAGCAACAGCTTCTACTGCTGGGAGCCAATCCCTCCCGGAGAAGCCTTCGTGGCGCTGGGCATGGTAGGCAGCAAGAAGGAAACTCCCCCCAAGCTAACTTCAGTTCGCTGCGTGCCCAAGAGTTGGGTTGTCAAGTCGCAAGTCAATGAGAGTGTCTGGAACGACAGCGGAGCCGGGGGGAGGAGTGGGAGCATCTGGCACATTAACAAGATGTACTTGATGAAGACAACGGTGGGTCACGACCCTCCCAAGGGAGACAGTTGGGAGCTGAAGTCTTGGAGGTTCATGCTAAGGCAGTTTAGCGACATCAACGAGAGTGGAGGGGGTGAGGGGGGGCAGGGGGGGGGAGGATACCAAGCCCCTACGGGGGGAGGGGGGGGGGACACAGTTGGAG
>BRXZ01000118.1:692-11468 GCA_030267625.1 Triparma retinervis
AATGGCTTCGTCGCTGCCACTCAAGAATCCAGTGGCAACACAATCGCAACACGGCAGTTGAAGAGCAACTGCGGTGGGAGGACGAGCGTATGAGTGGCGTTGAGGAACAGACCAGACGAGCACCCCTACGCCGTCGCCCTCAACTCCGTCGCACTCTTCCTCGCCACTATTGCCACAACGTTCCTCCTTTGGTTCTCGCCACCCTGATCCTCCCCGCCCCCATCTTCGGGGAGGTTTTGAGTTGCCATGGCCTCAAGTCAAGTAACCGGAAGGTTAAATCTAAGGCAGAATATTTTCACAACAACACTGTAAGTTCTTTACCTCCGATCTGTCCAAGTGCTTGCTCTGGTGATCCTATTCCAGAAATAGCTTGCACCGTTTTGTTCGTCTTTCACCTCTTGCCAAATTGGTTCATCCCCCATGAACTTTGGGTTGTGGGACGCGTGCGGGTGGTGATGGTGAGGGTGTTCCTGCTGACTTAAATTTTCGGAAGCTCCCCCTTCCCCTTCTCTACCATGACCCCCTGCTGACATCCGCCTGGCCTCTACCCCTCCCTCGCCAGTCATTGCCCTTGATCTCTCCTTGCCATTGGGATTCTCCCAGCAGGTTCTCCCGCTCCTCATGTTGATGTAGTATACGTGCCTCGACTCCTCATCGACTGAAGATTCCCATTCGTCATCACTCTGATCGTCCATCCAGTCTAAAGGTACTGTGTATGTAACCCTTCTTGTAGGACCATGCTCAAAGTAGGGAGTGCCCTCTTCAGTATAGTGCATGATCCAGTTCTGGACGATATCCTCGCCATCTGCATCGTGCTCGTGCTGTTTCCCCAGGGCTTCCCAGTCGCTTGTCGGCGCCTCGTGCTGCCACCATCGGTCCTCTTCATTCTTGTCTTCCCCCGTCCTGCTTCCCTGAGCCGTCAGCATCCTCATGGGATTGACAGAACCCCTCTCGCTCTCGCTGAGATTAGCTCCCATTGAAGTTACAGAAGAGGAGGATGTGACACGTCCCTCATTAAGCCTCATGTCGATCATTTCGACCTGCCGCGTAGTGAGTCCTCCCCTGCTCACCCTCCCGCCTTCCTCAAAAATGCCGCTACTACCACTGGTGTTTATGCTGAACCTCAAACTCTTCTCCCTCCTCTTGGTGCCGTCCCCGTTGTCTACACTCAACCTCGTCTTTCTCGTGTCTGCAGTTTGACCGCTCATTGCCCTCCCCACTCTTGTTGCCCCGGTCTCGATGCTCTTTGCGAGGCTGCTCATGCGCTCCCGCATGCCCCTTTTATTTTGGCGCCTCTTGAAGGCTCGGGAATTGCCGTAATCGACTGCTGCCTTCTTCACGTCCTCCTCCACAATCAAGGCGACAAAGTAAGGTATGACAAGATGCTTGACAAAGATGAAGAACGGCGAGATAATGATTGCTGATAGGAGAAGCTCCACGGAAAAGCTGCCCACAGCCTTAAGGGTAGTCATTTGCCCCTCCGCCACGCTATGCTTGAAAAGGTAGAACGTCAAAAACAGAACATAGAGTGCTGCGATGATCTCCATGGCTACGACCTTCCAACGGTCCATGGTTTCGGGAACAAATCCTTCCTTCTCGGCTACGAATACCTTATAAAGATACTGCTTCATCGGCGCGAACCTTTAATGGGGACGGACGGTAGCGACCAAGAAAGATGAGAGTCAGCACGATCTTTGTGAGGAATATTCCCCCCCCCCATCTTTTTTCTCTCCATTCTCACCTTCCTTTCATGTGGTTCATTGCCCTCCTATCCTTCAAGAAGAGCGCCTGGTGCAACGAATCGAGACTGCAAAGCTTTACCAAGACGTCCTCGACCTCCCTCCTCCGGAAAGTTTCAGCCTTGTGGGCGGCCTTCAGGCGCTTGAACGCAGACATGTCACTGAAGTTCTTGGCGTTTGACCTGAACTTCACGATTTTGTTCTCGAGAATATTTTTGTCTTGCTCCTTCTGATGAGCTCTGACATTCTTCAACTGCGTCTTGATGAGGTTGAGAGTGTACTTCACGACCATGACATCCTCCTTTCTCTTGCTTGCCTTTTCATTTAAGATTCTCAGCAATCCCTCGACCTCGTGAATGGACCTTCTCAAGTCGACGGGGTTAGACTGGACAATGCCGTGAAGAAGCTTGGCCTGGTCCGTCGCAACGCGCATCTCGAAGAGCACTCTTGCTGTTCCAGCCTCGTCGAGCTGCTTGAAGATGGCTACCATGGTGAATGTAATCGGGACCGTCAGGAGAACTTGCACTAAGCCCTCCAGGACATTCTCGAGGATAAGGTAGGTGGCCTGCGACGCGTTTGCATTCCTAATCTGCAACCACCTGTCCTCCGAGAACATGCTTTCGTTCTCCTCGTAGAAGAAAACAGCCATGGCAAGAAAACTCAGAAGCTGCGTCAAGAGCACAGTGGAGCGGTGTGCCGAGCTAACATAGTCCTCGAGTTCCTGAATCTTCTCCTCCTTGCTAAGATTCTTCCCGCCAATTCTGTTACCACCTCCTCCGCCAATTCTTGCTTCGGCGAGCCTTAAAAGCTGTCCATCCGTCTCACTGCTAGTAGTGCTCGTTGGGGACTTTGTAGAGGCCTTGGCCTCCTTCGCATACATACCTCCCTTCGGCGGGGAAGTGGGGTTCAAGAGGTTTCTGGAGCTCATCCTTATCTTACTTATCGCGCTGCCCCTCCTCCCAAACACCACGAGGAGCTCATGCTCCTTCCTGAGCCCATTCCAGAACTGCTCCATCTTCCTCGACTTGAATCTCTTGAGCTTGGATTCTTGCGCAAGCAGGGCTTGCTTTTCAGCATCCTCGGCGAATGAGTCAGCCGATCTCACGGTACTCTTGTCGTTATCAGACTTCATTTCCTCTTTCGCCGTCCCGTCGCCCTCCCTCGTGCTGAGAAAGTTGAGAATGTCTGCATCATCCTCGTCATCAAAGCTGCTCAAACTGCTGTGCCTCTGGAGCAAATTCTGCGACATCATTTTTTGTTTTTCGCTGACCCGGCTCATATTATGTCGGTTCGTAAAGGCGTCGAGGCCGCCCGTCGTCTTGCCCTCGTCGGCAAAGTCGTGGAAAACATCACCCGAGCTCAACCTCTGAAGGTCCGACCCGACTACACTATCCTTGTGACTAAGCTGGATCCTCACGAAGTTCTCGCGCATCGCCCTTATCGCCTTCTCGACAAAGTCGGTCTTTAAAAGCTCTGTGTGGCGCTCCTTGACGTTCTTCCAGTCCATTATCTGACTTCTTAGAATCACATACACGTAAAGAACGTAAATGCAGCCTAGAACAATCAAGATGCCAAGCTGCTGGTGGAGGGAATCGAAATTGTTGTTTGAAAGAAGCACCACCCCCGCCCTGACGAAAGCATTACCTATATCTAACATGATGTTGTCGTCCTCGGCATCTTCAAGCAACCTCATCATCCTCGTCGATGTCTGACCCCCCACTTGCAAAGCCTCCTTCCGACATACGCAGACAACTCGTCCGGCGGCAATGGCATAGGTGGCGTTCTCATTTTCCTTCACATGACACAAGTCATCCCTCCAAACGCCTCCAACATGCACCTCACAGCCGACTCTTGTCCCGTTGAGCTTGCCGTCGCCCAGCTCGCTCGACAAACCTCCAGAGAGAGGAATTTCAATCTCAATCCCATCACCCCAGCCAAGCCCCCCAACCTCGGGATCCCACACAGCGAGAGACACAATATCGCTGGCAAGTATGCCCTTCGTCCAGTTAGCTCTCCAGCTCTCCCTCCCGACATTGATTGCACTCGTCCTAAAGACGCCCTTCATCCCGTCGCTTGCCCCCCCCGAACTTCCGCCGAACCTCCACTTCGTCCCTGGCCCCCCGTTGATTTCGTTCTTTTCGTCGACGAGGAAAGAATTCGCAGTGACTTCGACATCTCCCTTTTTCACCACCCTTGCATCCAATCCTGGTGCATAGTCCTTTGTGAGCCTGCGTGTTTAGGGGGGCAATTGAAGGAAGGGGGGGGGGAGGGTCAGTTAGTAAAAAGATTAAAACGCAAATCTGATTACAAAATATCCCCCCCTTCTCACCCCCCCTCCCCCCCCCGTTCCGACTCACCTCCCCCCGATATTCCTGAGGACGTCGTAAATCTCGGTCTCGTTGGTACCCCCAATTTTGTATGCCAGCGTGTTATCCACTGTCCCTACTATACTCGAAATCACGTCTCCGCCGAAATCCCCTACCGTCTCGACGATGCTCTCAATCAACTTGAAGCCCTTCTCCATGCCCCTTTTCCCCTCCCCCTTTGCACTAACGACCTCAACCGTTCCTGCAATCCTCGCAACTCCCTCCTCCCCTCCAACAATCTCCCATGCATTCCCAACCGAGTCCATCATATCCTCCGTATCGCCCCCGAGAATCTTGCCTCGGATAGACCTCGCACCAGACTCGATGTATTTTGCAATCCCCGTTCCGTCCTTCTTCATCTCGGCGTCCTTTACGAATTCTCTCATTTTGTCGATTGCGCCCTCCTCCATAAGTTTTACTGTAACTTGGGTATCTGCCACAGCCTGTGCCCCGATGCTGTCGAAGACCTCGACCGTAACCCAAGTCTTCCACTCGCCCTGCTCCTCCCCGGCAGAGAGCATCGTGTTTGCAGCGTTCTCCGCCATCCTTCCGGTGAGAGGGGCGTCGCTAACCCAAGCCTCCCCCCCGGCTTCCATGTGCACCTGCCTGAAGACGTACTCAAGAGGCAGGTCATCATCATAAAAACCCTCGGCTCGCAACTCGAATATCGTATCAAGTGCCCTGCCTTCCATAGGCGAGGCCTCAACAAGTCCGCCTTCTGGAGGGGTGTTAACTTCAATAACCACGCTGCTACCGCTTCTTCTCCCCAAGGCATCCAGTGCGGATAGGCTAAACACATAATTAACGCCCTCCCTAAGCGCCCCGAGGTTTATTGCCGTGATTGCCGAGTTAGTGCTCGTCGCAAAGTAGGCCCTCTTTCCCTCCTGTGGTGACACTTCCCAAGAATAGGTCGCTGGGAGAAGCCTTTCGTCCACTACCTCGAGTCGTCCGGGAAGAACAAGAGGATCGGTACCCATGTTGACCTTGCTATATCCCTCCTTATCAATCACAACAGCGGGATAAGGTATCGTTGAGGAGTCTCCTGATATGCTTACGTCGCCAGATGGCTGTTCTACAGTCACTGTCGCAGTGACATTGGCAGACTTGCTAACTTCATCGGATGTCCTGGTGACGGTGCAGCTGTAAATGTGCACACCAGGGGTGACTTCCCCAGGCTCGAGGATCAATGTGTCTTCTCCATTGTTCGAATTGTCCACGCCCGTGCCTACCCAGTCGTACGACCACACACCCGTGCTCCCGTCAGGATCAAAGCTGGAAGCTGCAGAGAGGGTAATCTTGTTCAAGGTTGACGTTTGGACAAACATTGGATCGATAATGGCCATGAGAGGGCACTCTTTTACTCTGACAGTCTGAGATGCGGTATTTTTAGCTCCTTTCTGGTCCGAAACAAGTACAGTAACCTCGTACGTTTTCCCCGCCGTAAGTGCTGCTTCTTCAAAGACAATTTCAGTCCCCCCAAACCACAAGAAGGGGGCGCTTGGGGTGACTGTCCACAAGTAAGATAGCTCGACTCCGGATGCTTCTCCCTCGCACGATGGTGGGAAGTCCGCCACCGCCCTGACCCTCTTACCCTTATCCCTTGTCGTCTCTGTTGTGGGAGGTCCAACAATCCGCACCTGAGGGATTTCCCTCTCAAGGACCGCAACATCCTTCAACACAAACGTTGAAGAGTCTTGAAGATAGTTCTTGAGCTCGAGTTGAAACCTGTAGGTATTACCAGGAACAAAGTAGGGACTGTCAATCGTATGGGGGTCCAAAGTCCCTCCCCACTCCAACATGAAGTCTTTGTCTACCTCTCTACCGTCTTGTGTATTCGTAACGCTCACTAGGCTCCACGTCATTACGGTGAAGTCCCTGAAACCGTCGTTCGAACTCAAAATTCCGCTAAGCACGAGATCCTCGCAATTCCCAATGTTGTCGGGACCTGAAATCACAGGAGTTGCGGCAATTGCATCCGAAGGCACGTTAAACGACAGCTGGGTCATCGTACCATCAAGCGTACTTCCTGGTGGCGGGTCGCTGCCGTACCTCTCGTCGGCTATAGGCAATGTTGGCACAAAGTCAAGATGGTCATTCTTGGTTAGAGTGGCAGGCGCTGGTTTTAGACCAAATTCCACGGTAATGACGGTACTTTGCGAAAACATGCACTTGCTCTCTGTCCCAAGAAGTACACTGACTGGAGTCTTCTCACTGGAAAATAGGGCCTCGCAATCGATTTCGGTAAAGACTGGCAAGTTGGCCATGTTGGTAGCCTGTTCGAACGTCAGGTGAAAGCCGGAGCCGTCNNNGAGCCTGAGTCGGAGCCTGAGTCGGAGCCTGAGTTGGAGACGTCGTAAGAGGAGTTGAGGAGCAGACGCACTGAAGCTCGAAACTGCTTGGGTTGTCGTTCCAGCTACCAGCAACCTTGCCTTCGTTACCTGCGGGTGTGGTAAGTAAGTGGGTTCAGTAAGTGGGGTAAGCGAAAGGATCGCGGCATTTGCCAGCCACCATTTTTGCATCCTCCGTATCCCCTCCTCTCCTTCTCCTCTCACCTGAAGAATAAATCGCAGCCAAGCCGTCGCCATTTGGTTCGTTCGAATCCCCTCCTATTGCGTTCGTGTTCCAGTACGTAAAGGTAGAGTCACACGTATCGGCCTCCCAGCCCACGCCGGACTTGTAGCCAATCCAAGCAGATCGCTTGTCTTTTTCTTCGTGTTCGACAAGGTTTGAGTCAAGAAGGTTGAGAACCATGGTGTTCTCTTCCTGGTTATTGATGCACGCTATGGAAGTCTGTTTCGCCTTTGTTCTGCAGTGCTCTACGCAATCGTCGCGGTTCATCCTTGAGGAAGTTATGCTGAACAACCCGTTAGCAGCATCGGAGGGTGTAACCGTGGGGGCGCTCGTGGTGTGCGGACAGTCTATGTCAGCGAAGTCCCCAAACTCACAAAACCTGCACTTGGTAAAGCCGTGCGCTGCACAACCGAGGACAAATCCAGCGTCCCCAGAGTGACAATTGGGTTCGTAGTAGCAGGGCGTGTAGGGGTTAAGCTCCTCACAACGGGTCGTGCAGTCCACGTAATTCTGGCAGTTGTCACCGCTGTAATCCTTGTCACAATTGGCGCATGAGCAGCTTCCGGTGGTACCGGCAACCGTCCCCCCATTGACACAGTAAAAGTCACCATTCGAGCCGTCGTCGTTGGGGTCGTCGCTGGCTTGGCAATTCGTGGATATTTCGCAGTGGCTACCCTCAAAGCCGTCATTACAGCTGTCGCATGAGCAGAAACCTCCCCCAGCGAACCCGCTGACTGTTCCACCGTTGATACAATAAAACATTCCCGAGCCGCTCCCGTCGTCGTCAGAATCCGTGGAAGCTGAGCATGGCTTCAAACAATTATGGGAGGTAACAGTCCCCTCAATCCCCCCCAATGGTGCACTTGTGTCAAGCGCGGTGCCCTCATCTGGAGTGACTGTGCTGTAGGGCTCAAGGCAGACCGAGTTAATGTTCACATAGCTGCCTGACGTGGGCGAAGGAGCATTGGCAATGTCGTTACCATTATTTGAGTCGTTGTTACTGAACATAGTGCCGTATATTTGGACGTTGGTGTCACTCGAAGTTGAGGAGACGTAGATTGCCCCTCCACTCCCGTTAGTTCCGGTCGTTTTGCTATTGCTAAACGTACAGAGGGAGATGTAGACCGTGGAGCCGTCCTTAATATCCAAAGCACCACCAGACATAACAGCCTGGCCATTTGTGAAAACGAGGGCCCTGAGAGTAAGTCCTTCTGAAGGTTGGCAAATTCCTTCGGTGCACACGGACGTTCCAAGAACGCTCATTATAGACCTCGTTCCTTCCCCATCGAGTGCACAGAATTTCGTATCTTTCTCGCATGCGATTGTTCCCCATAGGCTGCCCGAGTACAGCATGACGCTGTCGGCCGCGCAAGCCCCCTCAGTGCAAGCGAACGAACCTTCGACGAGCTTGACCACATCCCCGTTTTCCATGACGGCGTTGCCTAAGGGTCCTGAATCCTTTTGCTTGTTGCTAATCTTATTGAAGAGTTCGTCCATAAAAACCACGCCCCAGTAGTCGCACTCGGTGTACGAGTACATTGAGCCGGCAATACTGCCAGCGTCAATTGTTCCACTGAAGATGTTTAGAGAGTTTCCTTTGTTCGGACTGTTACTTCCGAAAGGATCCGGGCATGCTGCGTACATGCGAACGATGCCGCCGAGCCTGTAAATGTCATCCCCGGCACCAGTTGCATGATTCCCACTGAAGTAACTCGAGAATACGTTGACCATAGTGGTGCTGTCTCTAACGAAAATTGCTCCACCCCCCAGTGCAGCAGTGGTGGTCTGGCATTGCTTGAAGGAGCACATGGTCAACGTGACGCCTAGTAGAGAGACAGCAAAAATGTTAGGGTTCACGAAAGAGAGACGCACACAAACATCCACTACGTGCATCACGCGCATCACGCGTATCACGCGCATCGCGGAAAAAGCGCCTTGCTCTTCTAATGGTACTCACCTGCTCCGTCGTGAAGGAGCAAAGCTCCGCCCCCGGAACTAAACCCTTTCGAGAACACCAGCGACCTGTAGGTGAGGGTGGAATATCCTGTCCCCTTCACATCCATAATCCGCCTAGTTTGTGCAGCATCGAGTACGCAAGCTGCGTCGTCTTTAGTGCACATGATTGTCCCGTGAAGATTCTCACTCATTAACATATTGTAACTGTCCAAGCAGGGAGTCGTTCCATCTACAGCTGCGCAAGCGTATGTGCCTGCGTTGAGCACAGCGCTGTCCCCAAATGTCATTATGTTTGAGGCAACCTCGATAGCGTTGCTGAGGTCGACGAAAATGACGGGTGAGAAATGTAGTAGCGTTTTGCAAGACATTGAATACCATTTGATCTCACCTGACTGTGTTGAAGAGGCCCGACATGTCCGCGATGGTGTGTTTCTCGTTGGCACAGTTAGGCCCGTAAAATGGATCATTGCAGGTGCAGCCGCAGCTCCCGGTAATTCCAAAAGGTACCCCTTCGTTGATGCAGTAGAAGCTTCCATCAGATCCATCATCTCCTGGACTGGAGGAAGCAACGCAGTTTTGGAGTGTTGCGCATCCCGAGCCTACGAAGCCTGAGCTGCACTCGCAAGAACAAGAGCCGGAAGTTCCGGTAGGGCTTCCGTTGACACAGTACACGGTAGAGCCCGAGCCGTCATCTTCGGGGTTGGTTGATGCCTGGCAGGAAGCAAGCTCGCAGTGGGTGCCAGCAAAGCCTTCGTCGCAGCTTGTGCAGGTGCAGGAACCTGAAGTTCCGCCAATATCGCCCCCGTTAATGCAATGGAAGTTGCCGTCTGCACCCTTGGTGTCACCAGCATCGTCTGTAGCAACGCAAGGCAGTGCAGTCTCGCAGTGGTTGCCGCCGTAGCCGGGTAAACAACTACACGAGCAGCTTCCTATTTCTCCTCCGATCATTCCGCTGATGCAGTAAAAGTTTCCGTCTGAGCCATCGTCGGTGGGGGTTGAGGTTGCAGTGCATGGAACACAGCCCTCATAAGAGTAGACCCAACCGCTGATGGTCCCGAAAAAATTGAGAGCGTTGCCTCGCTGCGGAATTACTGGTGGACTTGTAGTGCCGTAGGGAGTCGGGCAGGCTTCCTGAATGCTAATTGCCGAGGAAGTGTCTGAGTCGCCGGAGTCCTCGTTGTAAATGTCTCGTCCCTCCCCAGACGTTGCCAGATTGCCCGCAAATTGAACGACCATGAGTGTCAACGTGTGGCCACTGGGGAAGGATTGGACGAATGGGGGGGGAGGGGGAGGGGGGCGAGGAGGCTTAGGTAAGCTTGCTTCCCCCCCTATTTTTAATTTTGCTTCCCTTTACTACTTCTCCTAATCTTCTCACCTGGTGCTCACAAAAATGGCCCCCCCGCCTAAAGTATCGCCTATCGCCATGCACGTCTGGAACCTACATAACACCAAATCGACTTTAGCGCCTCCTGTTAAAACCATACCACCTCCCATGATTCCCTGGCCTCTGTAGAATTTTAGCCCCCTTAGTAGGACTGAACCTGTTGTGGCCCTAAAGCCCGTGACGTAGATTCCTCGCCTTTGATTTTGTCCGTCCAAGACACACTCCCCTCTATCTGTAATGCAGTGAAGACCTCCAGCGAGAGCATCAATGCCGAGCATGTTTTCGGTACTCGAGCAGTGCGGGAAAAAACCGTCGTTGCAAAGATAGTCTTTGACGGCAAGGAAGGCTACTTCTCCTCTTGACATGAGGTTGTTTCCAACTGTGCATGCTGCGCACTGGTAGTTATTCACGACGTTGTGAAGCTCTGTCATGGTCGCAGGTGTCAAATCGGCAGAGCAACTAGCGCCACCAAAGCTTGACTCGCATGACGTACAGGTGCAGCTAGATGTTGTGCCTCCGATATCGCCCCCGTTGATGCAGTAGAACTAGCGACGGGAGAGCGGAGGGAGGGGGCAAGGGGTTTGTTAGTACACAGGTGTAAGGTCCTCTCCTCTTCAAAATCTCCCTATCTCACCTTTCCGTCTGAACCATCGTCAGTGGGAGCTGTCGTGGCTATGCAGTCGTCGCCGACGTGGCAGTGGGCTGTGCGAGGATACGGAAATTATTATTAGTTTTACTTGCACGACATGAGGTTGGGGTG
>BRXZ01000122.1:0-12579 GCA_030267625.1 Triparma retinervis
ATCAAACATTCCGTAAACTGTCCGCGCTTGTTTTTATTGGCATTTTCAAGCGGCGACATTTTGCCAACCAGGTCTCTTCCACCACCAAACCCCTCAAGAAAGGAGAAGAACAACTTTAGAACTAGAACACAGGGAGGACCGCAGGAATGAAGGCTCCTACCCTCGTTGGAACGTCCCAATGCCACGAATGGCCCGGCAGTACCCCGCTTCCAACATTCCCCCCTGACTTTGACTACCGTCTTCATACCTTAGTCCACAATACCACCGACCCTTCCTCTTACCTCCACAGTCAGACTCTCAACTCCATCTCGACGCTGTCTAGCAGCATGGTTTACGTCGTGGGATGCTACTACAGCGACTGACGTGGGTGCCAGACCAGGGCCAGGAGGTTGAAGGACCTTGTTGACGACCTTGGTGCTACTGGCATTGTATTGAACAGCGCGAAGCCCATGAAATGCTCAATGGGGACCCCCTGTGATGTGGAAGAGTACACGTTCTGGAACTGGCAGAAGGACATGCTGCATGAGGTGGAGGCTGGGGTTAGGAGGGAGGGCCTGTGGTTCCTGCAGGATGAGGAGAGCATTGACATGTGGAACAACGGCCTAGGTTGCGGACACGACGACCTGTTGGTGTTCGATAAGACTGGAAGGGTCAGCGATTACTTCCCCTCCGAGAACAGCTACGGTAAGCTGGAGAAGGATGGGGTGGCTGAGGAGAAGAACATTACTTTTGTTGAACAAGACCTGCTCACGGAGGAGGGATATGCTAACGTGAAGAACGCGGTGGTCCGCGCGGGGGGTCGGAACGACAAGTGGTGCAAGATCCCGCCATCCGGGGACACTCACGGTCAGTCCCCATCCGACATGGATGATACAGAGGCCAAGGAGGGGCTGCTTTTCGTGGCGTTCATCGTGTTCGTTTTCGGGGTCGCAATTGCCATCGGCAGGCACTTTGTTCACAAGGAGGATAAGGGGAATGGGAGGTGGACGAAGCTCAGGGATGTGGAGGATGGGGAGGAGGATTTTGAACTGGGGAAATTAAGGGTCAGACAGCACGAAAGCACGGACCCGAGGGAGGAGGAAGAAGAAGAGGGGGGGGAGGAGGATGTGTTCGACGAGTGGTAGCTTAGTTGCTGTGGACCGGAGAGGGGGGGGGAGGGGAATGAGAAAGGGCTTGTAATGACGAAGTTTTCGACAGAGGGGTTTCTTAATCCCTTGACTTTGACACTTCCGACCAAAGCCTGGCGCATCATATCGCTGCCCGACTTTCAAGAACGATAAACCAACTAAAGTTTGAATATAACTTTCCAATATTTCCCCTCACTCCCAAAATTGCCGTCGCGCGATTGTTCACCCCAAGTTAATGGAGGTCACCTCCAAAGTTTACATCATCATATTCCACACTAACTCCTTCCCTTTCCCCCGTCTATCCCCTTGCCCTCCTCTAATCGAACCCATTGACGTAGACGTGCCAATCGAATTCGTCTCCCTCCTTGTCCTTATCAGCGGGGGGGATGAAACTCCTCCAGTCGGGCACGTTGGCCTCCCAGTCGGAGGGGGGGGCGGACGATCCCTCCATTGCTCCAGGGACGTTCTGCTGCCAGTCAAAGCCCCCAGCAGACGCAGGGGCGGAACTGGAGGATTTGGCGTCCTTGCCGTCCTCATAGTTCTCGGGAAGGAACTGCTGCCAGTCAAACCCCCCAGCTGGCGCAGAGGCGGAACTGGAGGATTTGGCGTCGTTGCCGTCCTCATAGTTCTCGGGAAGGAACTGCTGCCAGTCAAACTGTTGCGGCTGTTCGCCTCCCTTCTTCTCATCAGCCCCTCCTCCTCCTCCTCCTCCTCCTCCTCCTCCTCCGTTGACGTACTGCTGCCAGTCAAAGCCCCCGGCACCTCCTCCAGCAGCACCTCCACTGTCGTCAACGTACTGGCTCCAATCTCCGTTCCAGTAGCTGCCCTGCTTCACTTTGCTGCAGTTGAACTCATTGCTGATGTCCTCAGGCACGCCGTCCCCGCTCGCGCACTTGTTGCAGACAGTGCACTGCAGCAGGTTGAATACATTCCTAGGGCTCTTGGGATCCTTGAGCTCCTTCGCGGCAGCCTTGGTCATGCAGGGGGCGGTCTTGGTGGCGTTGCTTCCCTCACTCTCGATGCACTGAAGGGCGGCCTTGGTTTCGGGGTTCGAGTAGTCCCGGGCGGCTGGGACGAGGTATCCCTGACACTTGGTGGGCATCTCGAGGCAGCTCATTACAGACACAGATCCGGAAGAAGAGGGCTCATCGTCGGAGTCGTGGTCATGGTCGTGATCTTTGTGATGATGCTTATGGTGGTGCTTGTGTTGAGTCTTCACGTGGTCTCCGGAAAGATCAGCAGGGGAGTCAACGGTATCGTCGTCATCCGCGGCGGGGACGGTAACATCGTCGTCATCGTCGGCATCGGTGGCTGTCTCATCGTCGGCATCGGTGGTTGTCGCATCGTCGTCATCAGCAGCATCGTCGTCATCGGTGGCGGTGACAGTAGCATCGTCATCATCAGCGGCATCGGCGGCATCGGCGGCATCGGCGGCATCGGCAGCATCGGCGGCATCGGCGGCATCTGCGGCATCGTCGTCATCAGTGGTGGTGACAGTAGCATCGGCATCGGTGTCGCTCTTCTTGTGGTGCTTGTGCTTGTGATGCTTGTGCTTGTGTGTCTCGGTGGTGGAATCATCAGCATCATCAGCATCATCGGCACCATCGTCATCGGTGGCGGCAGCGGTGTCAGCATCAGCATCGGCGTCGGCGTCGGCATCAGTGTCGGCGTCGGCGTCGGCATCAGTGTCGGCGTCGGCATCGGCATCGGCGTCGGCATCGGCATCGGCATCGGCGTCGGCATCAGCGTCAGCATCAGCGTCGGCATCGGCATCGGCGTCGGCCTCGCTCTTCTTGTGGTGCTTGTGCTTGTGATGCTTGTGCTTGTGTGTCTCGGTCGTGGAATCATCAGCATCGACGGCATCATCGGCACTATTGATGTCAGCGGTGACAGTGGCGTCCTCGTCGGCTGCATCCTCGTCGTCCTTCTTGTCGTCCTTCTTCTCGTGGTGGTGGTGGTGGTGCCTATTGTGGTGAGGATGCTCCTTCAAGTCGGCAACCTCGGTCACGTTCGCGCCCTTTGAGGAACCCATCAGTCCAAACTTCCCGTCCCCGGCGGCAGATCCGTGATTAGCTGCGATACCAAAGGTGAGCAAGAGCACGACGAAAATAGTTGCGAGGATGTTGACCTTCTTGCCACTGGCAAAAAGCTTCTTAATCCCGGTCGTGGGGTCGGACTGGTAGCCGTGGGCCTCATCGCTGCTCTCGGAGGTCAACACGTGAGACTCAATATCAGCGTCGTCGACATCACCAGTGGATCCGTAATAAGGGGTGAGCTTCTTCTTCTGAACCATGATCTTCTGCTGAGGTTTGTTGCTGTGCGTTGTTTGAGACCGAGAGGGGGGGTGGACGAGGAAGAGTCAGTCACTCGGAAGGTTTTATGAATACTTTTCTCGGTTGCCCTTCCTCTTGACGACCTTGAAAATGTGGCTGTTGGTACAACAATCGCCTCAATGGAGACGAGGAAGGGGAGATCGAATAAGTTTAGCAAGCCAAGGCAGGGAAATGACGCGAATGACACTAGGAACTAACCTTTATGATCAAAAAAGCAAAATTGTAAAAGTAGAAGAGCTCCCAGGAAAATTAACACTCCGATTTGCAATCAACATCACTCTACCCCAATCTATTAATCCACTCTAGAACCTTCTCGTCCGCCTCTTCCTTGCTCTTGACCTCAACCACGTCGTTGACCCCTCCCCCCTCCTCCTGCATCTCAAGTACCTCCTCCACAAACCCCTTGTTCTCCCCATCCCCCCCGTTTATAACAACCCGGAATATCGGGACGACGAAAGTGCCCTCGACGTCCTTGCTCTCCAACAATTCGCCTGCATAGTTCCTGTACGTCCCCTCCTCCCCCCCTTCCCCACCCTCCCCCACAACTGCGACCCCTCTAAGCGAGTTACTTAGCAGATACTTGCATGCAATCTGCAAACCCCTGGCGTCCTCGACAATCAGCGCCGGCGGGATGCTACCGTACCGATCCTCGATAGCTGACGTGAAGGACGTCACGCACGATGTGGTTAGGGACAAACAACTGAACCCATCATCAGCGAGTGCGCTGGGGAAGGGGGAGGAGGAGGTTGGGGGGTAGGAGGAGGAGGAAGAAGAAGGAGGAGGAGAGGAGAAAGAGGAGGAGGGAGAGAGGTGTACGACGGGTGTCACGCGCTCGTCAACGTGGGGGGGGGGGGATAGGAAACTTGTTCTACAGAAAGAAGGTGGTGGTGGGGTGGAGAAGGAACGGAGGTGGAAGTTGTAGTTGGAAAACGAGTTGATACGGAAGGAGGCTCGTTGGAAGTGGAGCATATTGAGCTATACGGGGACGTTGTGAAGGATGATGAAGTGTCGAAGGTGGGCACTCTCTCTTTTTGAGTTTGGTTTAATGGGAGGACTGGAGAATTTTTGACCTAACGTTTTTCACAACATGAACAAATCCAGTAGTGTTTCTAGCAGACAGCTGGCGAATCACAAAAGCTGGGTGGGTTAGAGAAAGTAGTGGAAAATGTGGCAGTCATGTTCCATCCATTTTCTCTCACAACCAATTTGAGTGCTTCTATGGTCCTCATTGGCGTACTAGCCCTCCAGGTAGGTGATATTGATTGATGGTGTCGTAATCGCGTAAATTTTCATTAAAGTACTGTATTATGTGTGATTTATTCAGTGTGACTCGTCGAAAGGCTCGTCGAAAGGCTCGTCGGGGTCTCCTTCCAAAACAATCCACAAACGAATTCAGCCACTCTACCCCCATCCTATCCCACTCGACACACACAATCACACGCGTATACTCATCGACGTACCCTGAACCTCCACTAATCCCCACTACCCACATCTCCTCGTCATCACCCCACCAGGGCGCATTCGAAGAGCATGAGTCCGCCCTAAAGGCGTGTTCCGACTCCGTTTCCACTGTCCAGATCCGAACAGCGGCCCAGATCCGTTCCCTCAAACTAGACGGCATTGTTCTCCCAGGCGGCGAGAGCACCGCCATGGGGCTTGTGGGGCAGGTCACGGAGAGCATATGGGAAGAGCTTAAGAAGTTCATCAACGTAGAAAAGAGACCTGCGTGGGGAACGTGTGCGGGGATGATTCTTTTGGCCGAGAAGGTTGTTGGAGCTAGGTGAGACGAGATATTATTCAGAAGAAGGGACGTGAACCTCTCCTCAAAAAACTAATTCCACCACACAACCACCAACCGCCAACCGCCAACCACCAAAATCCGACCACCCCCAGCGCTGTTATCGTCGGTGGCCAAGCCATCATCGGCGGCTTGGACGTCCTAGTATGCAGAAACTACTTCGGGTCCCAAATCAGTTCTTTTGAGCTCGGCATACCACCTCCCCCTTCCTCGTCCTCCTCCTCCTCCAAAGCCTCCCCCGAAGCGGAAGATCTCTACCCCGGAGTTTTTATCCGCGCTCCCGCTATATTATCAGTTTCCTCCGACATAACCGTCCTGAGCGCCGTGGACGCTGTTCCCTGCAGGCAAGCCAACACCACGCTGGAGGAGCTTGACGCCAGGATATCTCGGGGCGAGGACGTGACGATGCTGGGCGTCAAGGCTACCGACGACGACGATAACTGGATGAACGACGACAAGGAGGGGGGGGGGGAGAAGAAGAGGAGGAAGATTGAGAAGAATAAGGGAGACAAGGCGGAGAAAGGGGAGGCGTTGACGCTGCCGGGGGCGACGGGGAAAGGGGGGGGCAGGAGGGTCGTGTGCGCGGCGAGGAAGGGGAACGTGCTCTGCACGAGCTTCCACCCCGAGCTCACAGACGACCTCAGGTGGCATGAGTACTTTTTAAGGGACATCGTGGGCGCCAAGCTATGAAACCCTAAAGCTATGAGATAGGGGGGAGGGGAGGAGTAGGATTCAATAAAAAATGCGTCAAGAGGGAAAGGGTTTTTATCATCGTGAATATACGCAACATATTTTCATTCCTCCTCAACGTCCTCAATCCCCTCCGCTCCCCCCCCTCCCTCATCACTCCAGCGCAAGGCCCTTCAGGTAAGACTGCACCTGCGGCATGCCCGTAATTTCCCTGATGACGACCGTCGCGTACGAGCTGCTAGGGAGTTCGAACGTGACCCTCAGTCCCTTGAGGCCCTTCTTTCCTCCCCCCCCTTCCCCCCCCACCTCTTTGACGCTCCCCGGGAGCTTGACGCCCTCAAACCTCATCAGGTCCGTCTCCACGAGGGGCTCGCGGGCGTCCTCGTACGAGAGAAGCTCCCACTTCATGTCCCCCCCCGTGACCTTGCCCAGCAGCCTCCTGTAGTCCCCCCCGAGGTTGAAGTCCTTGGTGTCCTTGTTCGTGAAGGCCTTCTTCATGTCGAACTCCTCCCCCGGCCCGAGGAGTCCTATGTTCCTGCAGGCCTCCTCGTAGTACTTAACGGCGCTGGGCGGCACCTCGACCAGCTGCCCAGGGAGTGGCAGCACGACGTCCTCGATCGTGTAGTCGCCGAGGTTGTCAGCTGTCACCGCCACCACCTTCTTGTTGGAGAGCTGGCTGGTCGACACGCTCTTTTCTCTTTCCTCCGACATTACGAGGTCCCCGATCTGGACTTTCCCCCCCCCCTCCTCCCACCTCCGAGAAGCTACGAGGTTCCAGACTATACTCTGCATGGCGTGCAGGTACATGAGTCTCATGCCCTTGTGGATCGCGAATAGTGCTCCCTTGAAGTCTCCCCCCTTTTTGGCTATGAACTCCATGACGTTCCTCTCCGGTCCTCTGCCGAGGCCCTTCAGGGTTTCGAGGGCCGCCTTGACGAGCTCCTCCTTCCCGGAGCCCCTTCTCATCCAGGCTTCCCTGGCCTGCTCCATGTCGGGCCTCTCGCCCCCACCCTCTTTCTTGGGGCCGACGATGACGTCGATTGCGCCCTCGTAGTCGCCCCTCATCATCTTCACCCCGGCAATGTGTGTGTCGAGGAACCTACCGAACCTTTTTGCGGGTGGAGGATGGGGATGGCGATGGGGATTTCAGGGAATAGAGGGGTTAATATGATTCGTAAGGGCAGCAGAAGCCGCTCTCTCGCCGGTCCTCACCTCTGCATCCCAAAGTAGTTCACGAACCCGTTCTCCTTCACGGACTTGCATCGTCCGTTGACTGTGTCCAGTAGCGAGTTTCCCGCTTTGTCGCCGTCGCCGAACTTGACGTTCCTCAGCACGATGGTGAACTGGTTCCCTCTCAGCATCCCCAGGTTAGTGTGCGACTTGACGTACTTGAACCTCCCAACCCTCATCGTGCTGACTGCTCCCCCCGTACCCCCCCCCCCGCCGCCGTAGATCGCGCTCTCCCTGTCCTGCTGGTTGATCCACTCCAGGTCCTCCCCGCTCTTCCTGTAGACCGTGACAAACTGCCCGGTCACGGCACGCCTGTCCTTGGTGCCGCCGTATCCAACGCCCTTCTTGACACCGGACTTTACGCGGAGCTTGCGCTCGAGGTCCTTGATGGCCTGCATGGTGTCGACGTTCTCCTTGTAGAGCACGAACTGGAGGTAGTCGCCGCGGGCGGGGGGCCAGAAGTCCTTGTCCTGAAGCTTTCTCCTGTGCGGGGGGAGGGGGTCAGAAGGCGGAAGGAGGAGCACAACCCAAATACCCAGCCTGCTCGCTTCCCTCTCCCACCACCGACCACCACTCACCTCTTGTTCTTTCCTCCTCTTTCTCCTTGCTTCCCCGCTCCCCTCTTCCCCCCTCCCCTACCGTCATACGACGTTGCCTGGGAGGACTCGGACTCTGGGATTATCCTGACTGCACCGTCCTGGGTGTCGGTCATGAAGTAGGCGGAGAGGTGGGCGCGAACGGCAGAGTGGATCTTACCGCGGTTCGACTTGTCGGTCAGCTTTGGGAGTGCAAAGATCGTGGGTGCAGAGGCGGTGGTGGTATTTGTGGTGGTGGTGGTGGTGGTGGTGGTGGTGGTGGTGGTCGGGGTGGTGGTCGGGGTGGTGGTGGTGGTGGTGGTGGTCGGGGTGGTGGTCGGGGTGGTGGTAGTCGTGGCGGTGGATCCGTCGGCAACCGCTTCTCCCTCCGCTGCTGCTTCTCTCTTGACCTCCTCCTTCTTGTCCTCTTCAGGCTTGGGCTTATTCTCCAACAGGAATGTCAAGAGGTCCGTCCTAACCTTGTCCCTCTCCTCCCCCTCCTTCAACTCACACCAAGACGCGATCTCCCCAGCCGCGGTCTCGCACCTCTCCTCGTAAGTGAGTTCCTTCTTTGGCTCTGACGCCATTTTGGCAGCCCTCTCCACCTTCTCAATTTCCTCCTTTGGCATCTCAATGGTCTCATAGTTGGCAACTTCCCCGTCGAGGTTAACCTCCTTCACTACGAAATCAGAAAACCGAGCCTTGAGAACACCTGAGAAATCACTAAGGGAAGTTTGGCCTGCGACGATGGAGGAAATTCCAAAGGAAGACTCTAGATTTCTAGCCTCGGATAGGCCCATGGCCAATGTCTTGGTATCTGCAGGTCCGTACATTATAATGGTAGGGTTTGTTTGGTTGATGATTTGAAAATATGGGGACAAAAATGATTGGTGAAAGAAGTCCTGAAAGAGGCACTGGTAAAAAAAAAGAATTCAAAGATGAAGGTACTTTCCCTTGTACTTGCAATCGCGGCTAGTGAGGCTTTCCAGCCTTCATTGACTCTTAAAGGCTCTCAACAATCTACCTTAAATGCGCTTGCAATGCCTGTAGGTGAGTAGAAGGATGCTGACAATACTTTGCGAGTGGTTGACATCACACAAATCTATCTATATTTCTATCTCTGACTCTCCACTCTGCTCCCCCATTCTGCTCCCCTTAAAGACAAGAAGAAGGCCGTGAAGGATATATCTACCGTTTTTGAGAACAACGACAAGTGGATAGACAGCAAGTTGGCAGAGGACCCGGAATTCTTTGAGACGGTGAGAAGGGGGGATGGAGGAGCGGTAGAAAGGGGGTTATGTGTGTCCATAGGTCGTAGCCGTCGTCTCCTCTTCATAAAACTTCCTCTCACGACTCCCCTTCACCCAACCCCCAACTCCCAGCTTGGATCTGGCCACTACCCTCAATACTTGTGGATCGGCTGTTCCGATGCTCGCGTCCCAGCCAACGAGATAATGGGCGAGGACGCCGGTTCAGTCTTCGTCGTCCGCAACGTCGCCAACATGGTAACCGGTACCGACTTCAACGCCATGTCGGCCATCCAGTACGCAGTCGGGGTCCTCGAGGTCCCACACATCATCGTCTGCGGGCACTACGACTGCGGGGGGGTCAGGGCGAGCAGGGAGAACCTGGACCACGCGCCGCCGCTCGAGAACTGGCTGAGGAGGTGAGGGGACGGGGGGAGGGGGGAAGGGGGGGGGTTGTGTGGCTAACGAAGCCATCTCGTTCGTCTTTACTGTTTGGTTCGCAATTCTTGGTGACTGAGCACTCGGGATTTCTCACGGTGGACGCATCGATCGGGGCTAGTGGTGGGGAGGGAGCGGAGGCCGAAAAGGGTTTGATGTGTGTGTGTGTGTTCTCGTTCTCTCTCAATATTTACCCTCGCCCCTTTTCGCTCATCTCCTTCGATCGTCGCAGCATCAGGGACGTTTACAGGCTCCATAACAAGGAGCTGGACTCCATCAAGGACCCTGAGGAGAGGCACAGGAGGCTCGTGGAGGTGAGAAATGGATTGGGGATGGGGGGTCAAGAATGTGCCCGATTAGAATGTGCCCGATTGTGCAAAGACCAACAATGTTGTGCCCTCCTATTCTGTCCGTCCTAACCCCTTCGACCGTCGTCCTCGGGCAGCTCAACGTCATCGAGCAGTGCATTAACCTCTTCAAGACCGGGGTGGTCCAACGCAAGAGGGTCGAGACCTACCAGAACCCCGACTACGCCATGACCCAGCCCCGCATCCACGCCGTCGTCTTCGACCCCGCGACTGGAAAGCTCAAGCCCCTCGACGTGAACTTCAACGACTACATCGACGAGCTCCACGACATCTACGACCTCTACAAGGTGGACCCAGAGAGCAAGGAGGCGGCCAAGAGGAACAAGAAGGAAGAGGAGCTGAAGGAGAAGGCGAAGGGAATGGCGGAGGATGGGGTGAGACCCCACGCGCCGACGAAGTTCAGGGGGGAGGCCGAGAATAAGGGGTGGTGGGCTAGATTAAGGGGGAAGTAGGGAGTTTGATGGAAAGGAGATGGAGAAGTGAGAGGAACAATGTGACAGTAAAACGACAAAAGAGTGGGGGGAGTTGGGGGCGGGGGGTGACGCGCACAATCGCGAGTGCTCTCTTTAGGCGGGGAAATGTGGATGCTTTAGGTTTAGGTTTTTGAACCCCATCTACGCACATATATATTAAGTCAACGGGCCTCAACGACCCTCTCCATTCTCAAATTTTCCCTCGCGCTCCTGCCTCTTCCTCTTCTTAACCTCCTCTCCCCCCTCCTCGAAGCAGACCGCGAATTCGTTCCCTGTGTATTTCTTCCCTCCCCCCCCCCCCTTCCTCTCTTTAACCTTCCTCCACTTCCCCTTGATGACTATCTCCCCCTCCTCCTTCACCAGCGTATAAAACAGGATCTTCGGCGTCTCCTTGACCTCCCTAACCTCGAACTTCAGGTCCTCTAGCATCGCCGTGAAGCCAGGTTTGTCCAGGTACTTGCTTCGGTTAACGCAGAGCAGAGGCAGCATCAAGAAAACCACCCCTCCGATCTTCGTGAAGTTCCTCAGGCGGAGCAGCATCTCGCCCCTCTCCGCCGGGGTCGGGACGCAGTTGATCACCATGCTGCAGACGATGGCGTCGTACCTGCAGGACTCGAGGGAGGGGGGGAGGGCGTTGAAGTCGGCGACCTCGACGAGGGAGGAGGTGGAACGGAGGTCGATCGAACGGACGCTCATGCGAACTCCGGGCTTGCGGGAGGCGTCCTGGAGCTGGGTGTTTATGCAACCGACCTCGAGGACGGAGATGGGACGGCGGTGGGGCTTCTTTGATTTCTTGGTGGCCTTGGAAGTTGCTGTGGAGGCCTTCGTCGTCGAGGAGGATAAGGATAAGGATGATGATGATTTTGACGATGATGATGATGATGATGATGATGATGATGATGATGATGATGATGATGATGATGATGATGATGACGACGATGATGATGACGATGACGACGGTGATGAGGATGTTGACGACTTCGACTTCGACCCCTCACCCTCAGACACAACTTTGCCCTCCAATATCCCCATCGCCCCCAACCTCCCAACCACCCACTTGCTCGTGCTGAACACGCTCGTGTTCAGCTGGCTCGCCTCCTGGTAGCTCTTCCGTCCCCCCAGCTCCTCCAGCTTGTCATCAATCTCCTTCAGCTCCTGGGTGGCAGTTAGTGGGAGGGCAGAACGGGCGTGGGTCAAAACGTGGAACTGGGTGGTAATCGTGCGGGCAAGCTTGCGGGACTTTAGGGGGCGGACGAGGGGGATGGGTTTACGACGCTTTCCCATCAGAAAGTTGTGGTCGATTGTGGATGAAGGTTTTTGGAGTTTTGAGGGGTCAAAGAGGTTATTTTATGTACGTGATGGATTTGCGTCTTGTAGAGAGAATCCAAATAAGTGGAATGGTAGTCCCAACTTGTCACTTGTGAGATATTTTCTCCAAATTGCTGGATCAACAATTTGGCCCATGCTCTTCTCGATGGTCCTGGCATCCATTGTACTACGCACGTCTGCCTACCTTCCCACCGCGGTGCAAATTTCCCGAACTACAACATCGCGCAGGAGCTGCTTGAGGAATGTGAGATTGACAAGGGGAGCGAGAGTAGCGGGACTTGTCGCCCATCAAAAATCCATACCACGGCGATTGGCGCCCTCCCATGCATTCTTGCGTACTTTATCTCCTAACGTGTTCCCTCATCTTTACCCAAATCTCGCCCAACCCTAGTTGAATAGACATTTTTCCACCCCCCCATCTGCAGGTGATCCCCCCTCATTCTACGATTCGATATTCGAGACCGGTTCTCCCCCCGCGCCCTCCGATGCTCCCTCCACCGACGCACTCTCTGCACCCTCGTCGAGTCCAATCTCTCCCCCCCCCGAGCCCCCGGCCTCTGAGTTTCTAAACAACGCATCAGACGATACAAAAGCCTTCCTTGCGGCCTCATCAACCGGTACCGGGTCCCGTGATTTCCTCACCACCCAGCGGGACTCCCTTGCCTCCATAACCGAGGAGATATATCAAATGTCCGGCCGTGAATTCAACTTGAATTCCCCCACCCAGTTATCAGAGGTATTATACGGGGTTAAGAACGGTGGTTCCACCGCCAAGGACACTTTAGACGCGATGGCGGGGGCCGGGAACCCCCTTGCCGGGAAGGTGTTGAAGTACAGGGCGTTGAAGAGCAGCATAAAGAGGCAGGAGAAACAGGAGGAGAGGATGGCTGCACGGAGGAAGCTAGGTGCGTGTGTTTGACGCGACAGTTATGTAGACCCCCCTCTCTGCGTGTGCAACGTTGCACCACTCA
>BRXZ01000123.1:6162-18721 GCA_030267625.1 Triparma retinervis
CTCCCCCCCCCCCTCCACCCCCCTCCTGCCCCCTCGAGTGTGTGAAGACGAAGATGATGCCAAGCAGGGAGCCAATAACAGCGAATGCGATCTTCTTCTGCTTCGCCTTCTTCCTTTCTTCATCTTTCCAGTAATTGCTTTGATGCTGGTCCCACATTGCGCCTCCGAATCAGCAACCTAGATCTTTAAATTTTGATCTTTTCCTGGGGACCATATTTTTTCTCATGAAGGAATCTAGCCCCCCCTCGATACTTGTCGACAAATTGTCGCACATGACAGGGGACTCTATCACCCCTTCCACTCTTTGCAACAACATTAGTGAAGCTTTGGAACTCCAACAACATGAAATTCACAAAACTCTGGCTAAGGTAACGACTCTGTGCATCATCTGCAATCCCATGTGCCCGCCATACTCACCGTACCCCCCCCTCCCCCCCCAGACCAATGCCCCCGTACCACCGACCCCGCCCCTACCGACTCCGCCCCAAGAATTACTCGACACAGACAGCCAACAGCAGAACTCCACCCCCTTTTCGTTGCTCGACAAGCTGAACGAGTTGAAGGCATCACTGAAGGACGAGTTCGCGAAGGAGAGGATGGTAAACAAGTCGTCAGTCACCCCTCCAAGCGCCCCTCCTTCGCCTCCAAGGCGCAAGGTAGCTGCCTCTGCTGTTGCTGTTGCTGTTGCTGCTCCGACGCAGAGGAAGAAAAAGGAGGCCATCAAATCCCCAGTAAGAAAAAGAATGACAATGTCAAAGAGGACGAAGCAGGCGACCAAAAATGCTACTCCAAAGAGGGCGAAGCGGACAAAAAAGAGGATTCCTACTCCTAACGAGCTTGAACTCCTCGCATTCTTTGACCCTTCCAACCCTCTCTTGTGCCTCAAGAAGAAAGCCACCGCACTGTCTTCCAGCCCCCCGCCCCCCCCTGCCCCCACCCCCGCCCCCACCCCTGTCGAGTTTGCCACTCTCTCTCCTCCGATGGAAGGCTCGACAGCCCAAAATGTCACGACCCCGAATGTGCCTTCACCAGACCAGAATTCCAAAGCGCCCAAGAGGCAAGCCCTCACGCCGTACGAGAAACAGTTGAAGTCTCAACTTTCGCGCCGCAACACTCAAATAGAGCTCCTCAAAAACCAACTCATCGCCCACGGCGATGCACCTATTGAAGAAGTCGTCTCACTAGAAGAGGCGAATACTAGGTAAGGAGGGGTCGTCAGAATGTCGTCGCCGCGCTCCTCCCGTCGCTGCCTCCCCACCTCCAACCCCGGCTCGCTTTGCTTGTCACCCCGCACTAACCCAACAACCGCACATGTCAGACTCAAGGCCGCTCTTGAGAAACTTATGGAAGGGGACGAGAAGGCCCAAGATGACTTTGACAAGTGGGACAAGTTCATTCAGAATCACCCCGAACACCTCAAGGCCAAGGAAGAGGAAGCAAAGGCATGGGTAGAAAACAACAGGATCCCCAACGAGGAGGCCTGCAAGATAATGAAGACCTTCGTCCCCCCCAACATATATCAGTTCAACCTGAAGGAACTGAAGAACCACCTTCCCGAAAAGGCTGCCCAGAGGATCTTTACTAGGAAGGTCTTATGGTTGATCCGCGCTGAGCAGACTGCTATTTCCAAAGTCCACGTCGCCGAGCTCAAGACGAAGTACCAGGCCAACGCTCTAGACATCGTCGAACTTAGGGCTGTGGTTGCTTCTCTGCCTCCCAAATTTGAGAACGACGCAGACGGCACCAAGCTAGGTGAGAAGAAAGAGAGAATGGATAGCTTTAGAAGCGTAGAAACAGCATTACAATTGTCACTAACCCCCAAAATTTCGGTCGTCGGTGCAGCGTGGAAAACTGGGCTTGTCGACCGCTTGCATGAGCTCGTGGCAAAGCAAGATAGGGGGGATGTGCTCAAAAGAAACCCGGCGTACGGTGACATGGAGAGCGGCCCATTTGATCCCGACGCATCCCCGTTGAAGATCGCCCATCACGTTTCGACCCCCTACGGAAAGAACGACATTGAGAGCATAAGAAAAACGTGTCAAAACGGAGGGACGTTCACTGCCAACAGGGACACAATACGAAAGGCCAAGGAAGAGCCTGCTGCAGTTGTGCCGAACGAGGATAGAATAAACCCCGAGACCATTGGAAGTGTCGTGCAAGGCAACGAGACTTTCATGCAACGCCTCAACGACTGCTTGCAGGGCGGTGGTGATACGGCCACATCAAACACTGCATCGAACACACTCAACGAGGCCACTGCTGTCATTGGGAAGAACAATGGTAGCAAAGATGGCATCAAGGCCAAGCTCAATGACTTGTTCGGGGGGGGGAGCACAACCCTAATAACGAAAGGCAAGCCACCCGCGCCTCGTGACTCCACCCCCTCCAAGCCGTCCTTCTTGGAGGAGATCAAGGCCAAGAAGGCAAAGGCGAACAAATCTACCCACAACGAGACCTCGGCACCTCAGACTTCCACCTCCTCCAAGCCGTCCTTCTTGGAGGAGATCAAGGCCAAGAAGGCAAAGGCGAACAAATCTACCCACGACGAGACCTCGGCACCTCAGACTTCCACCTCCTCCAAGCCGTCCTTCTTGGAGGAGATCAAGGCTAAGAGAGACACCGCTGCCGTCACCGCCACCGCCAACGACGAGAATAACACCCCATCAAAGACCTCCAAGCCCATGAAGGCAAATTCTACTCCTCGCCGTGCCTTCGCAGACCGCACGAACACCCCAACCAAAGGGTCTAACACAAAGCCAAGTGCCGCGTCATTTCTCGAAGAGCTAACAAAGAGAAGGGCTTGCATGGAGGAGTGAGTGAAATAAAACGATTTTCAAGCTACATACAAAAATTTCACACTCTCTGCTTTTTCCTCTCGTTGCCTTCCTCGTCCTTCTCGCCCCCTTCATCCTCCACTATTGCCTCTCCCTCCTCTTCCGCTCCTTCCTCCTCTCCCTCTCCCTCTTCTTCTTCCTCCTCCTCCTCCTCTTCCCCGAACATTTCGTCTGCGGTAACTTTTTTCCGCCTCTTCTTTTGATTCTGGTTCCTTCGTTGAGCATTAAGCCTCTCCCTCTGAGCTTCCCGGTTCTTCACAGCCACTTGCCACGCATCCAGTGCTTCGTTTGCGTTGGAAGGGGGGCATCTATCGGGTAAAACAAAGGGGCTGTAGCTTTCGTCACTGCCACCTGGAGGCAGACCATTGAATTCAGGCGACCTGTCTGGATGGTGCAGGTTGCAGTAGGCGACGGGTATGACGATATTATCTTCGTCTTCGCAGGTCTCGCAATGGGCGAAGCGGAGAGCAAACTCTGACGTCACTAGCATGTCTTCAACTTTTAGTTTGAACCACTCATCCTCGCTGAAGCCATCCTTCTCGCGCTCCATCTTGTACCCCGCGTACTTGCCCATGGTAGAGTTCTTCAGCCTGGTTTCCTCGGCCTTGATGAGTAATGCTGTGGGAAGAGGTTCGTCGTTGATCACAGCTTGGGAGAACTCATCTTTCTCCGAGCCAGATTCGTAGTACTTTCTCCGCTTGAAGTTCACAAGATCTCTTTTGTCGGCTTTCCGCTTCGCCCGTTCGACCTCATGTTTCTCGCGGAGCTTATCAAGCATCTCCCTTTCTTTCTGCTCCTTCTTGGACTTGTTGGTGTCCTCCTCCTTCTGGTTCTTCTCCCTGAGCTTGGATACTGCGGCGAGCATGTGTTAGGGTTATCTCGACACGTTGCGCTGCGCTGCGTTGGGCTACACGCTCTCACCTTCTTCATGGACAAGAGTTTCCTGCTTCACGAACTCCTTGGTAGCTTGGACTACCTTGGCGTTGTAAATCTCGGCGCACGTGGGATGAAACGTTACAGTACAGTCTTTCGCACAGCACCTTACCAGCCCTCTCTTGGTAACAGCGTCCGGGTCTCGGATTGTATCGAAGAGACCGCACAAAGCACACATTTCCTTGTCGCATGTGGTCGACTTCCTTTCGACTTGGTAGCAAAAAATCCTGCAGCCTTCATGGACCCACTTGTTGTCGGGTGTCGGCGACATCGGCCCGCCCACGTGATGACACATGACGCAGGGGTGAAGGGGCCTCTTCCAGTCGGAGGATAGGCTGTTATCCGGGGAGGAGCTTGCGTCTTTGGAGTTTGGATTTTTTAGGAGGCGGGCCGTGCGGACGGGGCGCGGCGTTATTGACTGCTGCTCGGGGGTGGGGGAGGAGGAAGTTGTACCTTCGGTGGACGAGGACATATCAGGGGGTGGAGCAGAGGAATTGTTGGTCTTGGCAACGTTGCAAACGCTGCATATCCAACGCTTCCGTTTTCCGGTACCAGTTATCATGCCTTCGTCGTAGCAGCAGTCCTGATGGGCTACGAGGCCACAGAGGAAGCATTTGTACATCTTCGATTCGGAAGAGTCGGTCGTCTTGCAAACGGCACAGCTGTACGAGGCCTGGATTGCAGGATCGTCAGGATCCTCGTGGGACGAGGGGGGAATCAGGTTGAGGTTGAAATTGATGGGTTTGGTGGAGAGGTTCCCTGGCTTGAGGCACACGGTGCGGAGAGGGCCGTCCTCGAGAGGGACATGGAGAATCAGAGGTTCAACAAAGCCGTCTTGATACTTTTTCGGTGTCGGAGGAGTACCCGCGGGGGTCGGAGGAGAGGCCCGAGAGGTTTGTTGTCTTTTTCTCGTGGGCCTTTGGCGTGCGTTGGATGTCACGTCGGGGGCGGTGGGGGATTCAGGGGGGAAAGCGAGAGGAGGGGGTAGTGAAAGGTTGCCGTCATTTGTCTCTACGCCCGCTCCCCTGTTCCAGACTATTATACTCTCCGCGAGCCCCTCGACGCACTTCGGCACGTCCACCATGGCCATTGCATTGTGCGCTCCCTTCAAAGGCGTGCCAAAGTCCGCCCCTCTACTCGCCGCGTGGCCGAGCATCAGCTTACCGCCCAACCTGACGACGATCTTAACCTCGGACGGCTTTCTGTGCTCGGTGCCCTTCATAACCGAGCCATTCACGGAGTCAACAACGACTTGCTGATTCCGGCCAAGGGAAGGATTCGCCAGCGAAGAGGAGTGCTTCTTGGACTTCTTACTATTCTTGTGCTCGCACCAAACGATTGAGTTACCGAAAACATCGTCCTCGTTCTTCATCGTATTATTGTTGTACCTTGGAAAGGACTCCAGCTGGAAGTTATTTCCGTCAGGCCTGTTTGCGATGTTGCAGGGGTCGGGTTTGAAAGGATTCCGCAAGTACTTAGGGAACGTCGCCCTCACGATGTATACTGGTTCCTTTTGGAGAAAATTCGCAACGTTGGTGGTTGGGATCATCATTTGCTTCACCATGGTATCAATCTGCTCGTAGTTGATCACATTTGTTCTCGACGAGGAGTTGCACATCCTGACCGAGACTCGCACAGCCTTCTTCTTTTGGGGCGGTCCCCCCTCCCCATTGCCCCACGCAGCCCCCCCCCCCCCCCCCTCCTCCTCCCCCCCATCTCCCCGCTCTCCTCTCACTACCAACTTGCCCTTGTACATCTTTAGGTCGTCAAGCCCAACGATGGCCTCCTTGAACCCCCCAGCGTTCTCCAGAACGTGCGAACTGAATTCTCGCATGTACCTCTCCATCACCACAGTGCTCACAGAAGTCTGAAGATCGTTGTCGCTGAAGAAATCCTCCACTTCATCCTCAATTGCGGGCATGGGGAAGTAACTGTTAGGTACTGTAGCCGCAACCATGCCCTTGGGCCACTGCCAGCTCGAAGTCTCCATCCCCTGGGGATAACGGGGCTGTCCCTCCCGAGAGGGTCTTGCCTTTGTGGTCTCATTTTGAACCTCCTCCTGTTCACGTTTATCACTTTTATCTAGTGACAACAGCACCTCAGAGCACACGTCATCAGTGAGACGTGGCTCTACATCAACAGGTTCTACCACCTTTCCGTAATGCATCAAGAAAGCCTATGGCTATGGGAGGGTTGGCTCCTCCTCTCTGAGCTTCTAGGATTTTTGCTGTTCTTCACAAATCACATCTTACGGCACGGAAACGTTTCAATAGCGGGCCACAACTAGCGCCGCAATTTAAGCACAGAGAGACCCGCCACCACAGCCATGGCGGGAGGAGAGTCCAAGGGAAGATCAGGCTCAGCAGCAAACATAACAGCCGAACAGGACAGTCAAAAAATGAGCGAACCAAAGATGGTCAAGAAGTTCGGAGTGCTTAAGGGGGAAGGTGACAACTCTAAGAACCCCGAGTACGCCCATATGTCTCATTTTAGTGACATTTCGAAGCTCAGGACCCAAGCCCCTGCAGGAGACGAGAGGTTGAATGACTATAACTTGGAGAGGATCCACCGCTTCGTCGACCAACCGCTCGAGAAGCTCGGGAACGAGAGGGAGCAGCTTCGGGTTGGCATGAAGAAGCTCGGTAGTACCGTGAGGGACGTTGTCTCTCCCTTTGTCAACGAGGAGGCCCCAGGCTTTGTGTTGGACAAGGGCTTCGGGGAGAAGATAGCGCCCAAAGCCAAGGTAAACCACACTGTGCAGATGACCAAGCCGGACGGTACTGTTGAGACCCTTAGTTACGACATTTCCGCCAGGGCAGCTCATTCTGGTTTGTCCATGAGGAAGGCCTCCCTTGTGAAGTACAAGAAGGTGAGGAGCGTCGTTCCCTTTTTCCTTTCCTTTCCTTTACTTTCCTTTCCTTTCCTTTCCAAACAAAACCTAACCCCCCCTTCCCCTCAGGGAATTCCCCAAGAACACGACACAGGCCTAGGAACGCTTTCTCGATACGGCGATGGCGACGGATCTTACTGGGATCGTTGGCTAACTCCGTCTAGCGACTCGGACAGGGGATCCTACAAGAGCGGGTCCGTCCTCCCTCGCTCCGGATTCAAGAAGTTCAACGACGGTGGATTTGCCCAGGGCCTCCTTGACACTGGGAACCCGGCAAGGGTGAATCCCTACAGCCTCTACCAGAAGCAGGATGGGGTAAAGAATGTCCTCATCGGCCCCGCTTCTGAGCGCAAGCAGTACAGCAGGGATCAAATAAAGCCGGTGCACACAAAGAGGAGAGAGACACAGGCCAAGGAGCACGTTATGGCGGCGACTGCCCGCCAAGCATCATCGTCAGCGCTTAAGACCAGCAAGTACGAGAACCAGTACTCGATCTCTTACGAAGACCTTATGGACTCGGACTCGGACTCCTCTGACTCTGACTTTGACGAGCAGGCCATCATCTCGTCACTTTCCAACCCCAGGAACCTGAGGCAGAGTGTCAACTTAATGAAGAAACGTATTGAGATCGATATAAAGGGCTCGGCGCCAATCGTGCAACGGAAGCGCGCCGTGAACTTGCACTTCAAAAAGGACTCCCTTGACCAGACCACGGCCAACAACTATTTTGGCAAAGGCAACGGCGACTGGGGGGTCGCAAAAGAGTCATTCTACCAACTTCACCAACAGTTGGAGCACCAAAAATCCCACCATTACACACAGGAGCAGTACGAGGCGCTCGTCCACAATATTCTGGAAGACGGGGAGGGCGAAGACGAGGAGAACGAAGAAGAGGAACCAAAAAGGTGAGGATGGAGGAATGCATGGATTGATGGATGGATCGAGGAACAAAAGCGCCTTAACGCGTTGACAATTTAAACGCTAACGCAACCCTTCGGTCATCGTTTCGCTCCCATCCCCTGTCTCAGCTCGAACTTGCCCAAAGACGCGACGGAAATCAAGGAAAGCCAGAAGCTGCTGCGCTTGGCAGGCATGGTTCCTTCCGATTCAGACGGTGACGCCGTACCTCACGAAGAAGAGGTGAAAAGGATGCTCATCCCCAAGCTTGACATGGAGAAGGCAGCAGTAAAGAAGAAGGCAGAGAATGACGCTCTCCACTCGGAGGAACTTGAATTTAACATCGATTACCTGAACCAAATTGCAGGCAGGTTCAATCAGGCCACCGCCAGAACTAAGTTCTTGTACTGCTGTACGCTGGCGCGCGACGGGCTCGGTGTCCCTCCCCGAATGGGCCCAATCATTAGGAAGAAGAGGACAATCGATATCAACCTCTCTCATCAGGGCATGGGAGACGAGTTGGCCTGCCTCTTCAGCAAGGCCCTAGGGGACATACCAGAGGTGCAGAGGGTGGACGTTTCCGATAATAGACTATCCGATATCGGCTGCTACGCAATCCTCCACGCCCTCGAAAAGAAGGAGGACCTCAACTCTCTCATAATCGGAAGCAACAAGATTGACGGAGCCGCCGCAGAGAAGTTAGCGGAGATGATGGCCAACCCAGACTGCCCCTTGAAGGTGCTTGGCGTGTCTGGTGCAGACCTCGACGACGGAGAGTGCGTCGAGTTTATTGATGCCCTGGCGACGAACAAAAACCTGACCGATTTGGACATGTCGAGGAACATCATCGGGTCCGACGAATCTCTCAACGTCGTTCAGCCCGAGCTCACCACTGGGGGAGAGGCCATCGCGGCCTACATCGCCAGCGAAGGTTGCAGGCTGAAGAGGCTCAACTTGGAGTGGAATTTGATTCGATTCAATTCTGCAGTTGAAATTGGCGACGCCCTTGCAGTTAACGATAGCCTGGAGACACTCAACCTGAACTACAACGCATTTGGACCGGACGGGGGAATGGCCGTCGGTCAGTCGCTCATCGAAAACACCAGGCTGCAGCATTTGAAATTGCGAGACAATGGCATTACCCCACAGGCCGCATTCTGCATTGCTGTCGCCTGCAGGCAGAACAGTTCCCTGAGGAGCATCGACCTCTCGGGGAACCCGCTCGGGCAGATGGGCGGCAAGGCCATCATGGCCCTTCCTATGGAACTGACCAGCGGCCTGGAAATCAGGTTCGATAAGTGCAACTTGGAGCTGCGCGACGACAAGTGCTGGTTTGACCCCGAAACTCCGTCCGGAGTCTACACCGCAGATGCATCGATTGCGAAGGAAGAGATTTTGGAGCTAAGGGAAGATTTCACTGAGAAGTCGGAAGATCTCATCTTGAACATCGACAAAACCCTCGAGGCCCCTGTACTGGGAGGAGTCACCATCAAGCCTTCGATAAGAAAACCGGTATCTGGCGAAATGAGAGTCCAGCTGGACATGGTGAAGAATCAGCTTCATCAAAAGTTGGACCTTTCCGAGCCGTACGACCGCGCGGTCCTAATCGAGCTACTGCGAATCGTGGCACAGAGGGACGGGTGCGCCCTTGTCTTTTCGGAGGAGAAACCTGACATCGAGGCTGCCAACTTTGTGAAAATGAAATACTTCGACGAGTATGGCAAGATGGAGGTGGTGGAGCTCAACCGAGTCATCACCGAAACCCTGCCCAACGAAGGTGACGAGGAACTCGTGAAGTTTCTGAGCGGAGAGAGAGATCCAAAGGAGGTTTTCCAGAAGTTTGACAAGGACGGAAGTGGCGAGATCGACAAGGAGGAGCTTAAGCTGGTCTTCAAGCAGATCGGCAAGGACGCCAGTGATAGGGAAATCGAGAGAGTGATGACGCAATTCGACATCGACGGCAGCGGGAGCATCGAACTTGACGAGTTCACTGATTTCCTACATCAGCTCAAGGACGAAATGTCAGATTTGAGGCTCAAGGAGAAGAAGATGGTCGTGCCAGGGACGAAGGAAGTATGGAGGCCGCCTGGCATTGGGTTCGTCGAGTTTAAGGCCATGTTCCAACCCAAACTCTCGCTGCCGGGGAAGGGGAGCAGCACCGACAACGACACCTTGGATCGCGTCTTGAGTCAAGTGAAAAAGACGACCGGAGAGGCCTCAACAATGCTCATAATGAGCTTGAGTATGATGAGGCTCGGGGTGGAGGAAGGGCAGAGGGTGTTCGAGGAGCTTCTTAAAGTTCACCCCAAGGGTGATAGGGTGGAAACTCTCAAGCTGCTGCTGCCCGTCATTGCCAACCCACAGCAGGCTAGAGTATTCATAGACATGAACTTGAAGGATAGAAACCCTTACAAGAATAGGGCGAAGGTCAGTGTCACGCCGAAGGATCTGGCCGACCATGGGGGGCCCGCAACGATCGTCCACGTAGACCCGGAGGACGAGGACATCATGACAGTCCAGTTCGACGATGATAACACCACGGCAGTGGTGGAGAAGTCCCAACTGACTCTCACAGACCGCTACGCCACCGTGACGGCGGAGACTGAGAAGAGGAGGTTGCAGCAACTGCTTGGAAACGCCTATTATCCAATTATGGGAATCCCAACGGCGCACTACAAGCTGGATTTGAGTTCAGAGAACGACAGGATGTGCCTTACGAAGTTGGCCGCCATCAACAACAGCGAAACTCATACGAGGAGATCCGCCAAGCTCGGAGACACGTCTCAGAAGGGCAACTGGATGAACTTTAGGAACGAAGTCTTTAGGGGAGCTCCTTTTACTGTGACGTCGTGGTGGCTCGATCCGGTGCCCCAACAGGGAATACTAGAGTTCGACTACGTCTCGACCTTCAGGCCTATCGATAGCGTGAAGCCGCTCAGCGAAGAGAGATTTTTGTCTCTTTTGAAGGTTGGATTCTACCAGAACGAGGATAACCCTGACAATGCCACCGAAAAGGCGCGGGAGAAGCTAAAATCCATGGAGAGCGAATTCAAGTATAGCAAAGATGAGGAGTATGGGCTCTGGAGTGGGGAGCTTAGGTCGGACAAAGAGGGGAAGGATAAATTTGGGTTGGAACTCGCGACGCTACTCGGTGAGATTACCCCAGAAATTGTCGATAAGCTGGAGGAGGAAGCCAGGCAGGCGGAAGAGAAAGAAAAGTCCGGGAAGTCGGGTAGGCCCGGATCTGGTACGCCCGGGAGCAGGCCAGGAACGAGGGAGGGTGCTAACGTAAGGACAGGGTCGAACGCAAGAATACTTGACGATAGTGCAAAGGACGCCCTCAGGGAGAGAATGGGGTTGGCGGGAGGAGGCGTTGGAACCATGGCGGGAAATGCAGGTTTCGGGGGGGGCTTGAGGGGGGGCCCGAACAACAACAAACTGACGGGGGCTGTAGGAGCTTTTGCGAAAGGTACTTTCATCCCTATGGGGATGGGGGGCAAGCGAGGGGGCCCCACCTTCGTTCCGAAATTCAATGCAGGGAACAGGTTTAGTGTGGCCTTGATGAAAAAGGCCGGAAACGACATGCACAAGTTCTCCAAGATAGCCACCAGGCTATCTCGAATGAGCCAGCTAGTCACAGCCGCATCCAAGCTTAGAAAGAAGGCCAAGAAGATCAGGGCCAAGATACTCTTGGAGCAGATGCAGGATCTCATCTGCATGAAATGGATCAACGCCCTGCAGGCAAGGTTCTTGGTCGAAAAGTTCAGCAACATGCTCAAGGAGCAGGCCGCCTCGGCCGCGGAGTGGAACCTCAAGCTAGACCTGGTGTGCACGCTCCACTCAAGGGTGATCGATCTCTACAACTTTGACATTGTCATTAGCTGTTTGACCTTGGAGGAGCAAGCGAGGATTACGTTCAGGTTGGGGTGGCTCAACACTTGGAACCCACTGAAGCCCGACTTTTACTACGAGCTGCAGCACACGAGGCGAGAGGAAAGGTTGGTAAGCAAGGCGCTTCTGCACCTTGCCGTCGTGGAACCGGGGGAGAACTGGCTGGAAGAAACGTTCGCTTGGGGCAGGTTTGACAACGCCATTCCGGGCTGGGAGCTGCCGAGGACTTGGTTCACTGAGGAAGGCATGCCCTCAAAGGGGGTGCTGAAGCTAACGTACTATAGTGGGGAAGGGAAGGGCCTCGAGGAGTGCGATCCGAGGTGGAGGCTCAGGCACGCCATCATGGGTATCTGCTTGGCGAGGCCTCCAGCCTTCATAAGGGAGGACCCCGACCGCATCTATAAGAGCAAATTACCTCCCCAAAAGCCATTGCTGGAAATTGCGCAGAAACTGCTTGAGAGGGAGGGGATCCAGCTTCACTACAGTAGCAGGTTCAAGGGGAGGGGAAGGAAAACGGACGTTCCGCTCCCTAGCGGAAACTTCTAATCATCTGTACAATAAATTTTGTGACTTGAATTTGTGATTGAATTTGTGATTGAATTTATATTCGCTATATTTGAGGTAACAAGGTGGACGCCTTGACGGGAGAGGTGGTAATTTGCGAGAGTTTGCGTCGCTCTTTCTTCGAGAGGAAGAACTTTTGTTGGTCAAAGCCACTAATTTTGGGCGCGTAATTGTTTGAAGATGGGGGCCCCTTCATACGCTTTGGAGACTTCTTCTTCACCATTATTTTCACGTCCTTTTTCATGTGTCTTATCGAGGCTTCGATTTCATACGAGTACCGGGAGTTAGGGCTCGCAAGGGGATCCTGCGGAGGGCGGGGAGCGAAGCGAGTCGTGGAAAGGGTTGGGATAAAGTTTGCGAATAATGGCGGTGGTTGAGGAGAGGGCGCGTATTGTGCATATTTTCTTCGCGATCTTACCTTCCGCTTTTTAACTTTTTTCGGTTTCTTCCTGCCAAGAGCGCGCTCGTAGTAAGATACGTCAAGAGGCTTCCCAATGGCCATGGCAAGTTTGGGGAAGAGCGTGGAGGCAGGATTTTCGCCCTTTTCCCT
>BRXZ01000130.1:4800-16876 GCA_030267625.1 Triparma retinervis
TCCTCCCCCTCCCCCCCCTCCTCCCCCTCCTCCTTCTCGTCATCTGCCGCAGCTCCAACGTCCTCTTCGGCCGAACAAGTCATGCGCACAAGGGCGGCATCCTCTTCCTCGCCTCTCTGTATTCCTAGTGCTATCTGCTCGTTTATCGATACCTCCTTCCTTGCGCGAGCAGCGCTCTCCTCTTCCTCCCTTTGAAACTCGAGGGCAATTTGTTCGTCCCTACGCATTTGTTCCTCTGCCCACTCTTTATTCTGCGCCAAGTCCACTTCTTCGTCGGAAGACTCGTCGTCCTCGTAACGCTTGCGTAGCTTTTTTTCGACTGTTGCTGTCTCTCTAGCCGTCACCTTCTTCGTCGGCTTCCTATTCTTCAATACCTTGATCTCCTCCACAACCTCGTCTTCCTCCTCGCTGCTGCTCCCTGAGCTATCGAAAGTGACTGCCTTCGTGCTCTTCGCTTTCGCCCCCATCTGATCTAATTCCTTTGCCTTCTCCTGCCCCCTCTCCTCCTCTTCTTCGCTGCTACTTCCAGAGCTGTCATTGTTTCCTCCCTTGGGACCAATCTTTGTCAGCCCCCTACTTTTAGCCCCCCGCCCCTCCACCTCCACCTCAACCTCCACCACCTCTTCCTCTTCTTCTCCGTCGTCGTCGTCGTCGTCGCTACTGCTTCCTGAGCTATCCCCCCTCTGCATGTAGCTAAAGTCAATGTCATCCTCAACCTTATCCTTCATCACGATAACCTTACTGCGATCGCTCGCCATTACAAAGCCCTCCTCCGTGTTACCAACCTCGTCCTTCGCCATCTTCTCGATGCTCTTGTTCATTTTACTGGCCTTGAGAAAGTTGACCAACTGGATGTTCGAGAACGCCATAGGATCGGCAGCCACCGGCATGTACTGTTTGCGAGTATTGATCCTGTGTCGCGACTTGGCCTTCTCGACGACATCCTTGCGCATATCCTTCGGAAGGTTTTTTACCACCTCCATGTCAAGATCTCCATTCTCGGGAAGTCTCGTCTCCCACGCCTCGTTAGGATCAGCCTGAGCGTTTCCGTCCTCCCAGTTTGTCTCGTCCTCCGAGTCGTCGTCAGCGTCGAATACCCCCTCCATGTTTGAATCCACGTTCTGGTTCTGCCCCATTTCACTTGCCAGTCGCTCCTCATCCTCCTTCCTTGCTGCCTTGGTTGTTGTGACTGCAGCCCCTCCCCCCTCTGCCTTCTCCTCGTCGCCATATGCGGTACCGTCCACAAAACCGGCAGCAAAGGCTCTCCCTTCGTCCACCTTTCCTTTGTTGCCGTCCCCGTCCTTCGAACCGGCCTTCGATCCCAACAAATTACCATCGCCTGCCTTGAGCGCCTCAACTAGCAACCTCTTGGCAGTCCTCTTGACACTCGCATTACCGCGCTCCCTCCTCTCCCTCCTCTCCTTGACCTCTCTCATCTTGATCTCGGGCGTAGCCCCGTCAAACACAAACACAGGGCGAATACCGTGAAAAAGCATCCGCAGTATCCGCCTCAAGCTTCCCAGGATGTGCGCATTCCACATCATCTCGCCACTTTCATCTCTCATTGCCTTGATAAACTGGGTCAACCAAATGGAGGCGTCGACAGCTATGGTCTTACCACTCAGCGTCTAGAGAAAATGCGTAAAGAGAGTCGGGTGAGAGTCGCTCCAAGACTCCAAATATTACTTTCAGTCAACTATCGCGCACGCGCGTATCACGTTTAAATTATATCCTCTCACCTCTATGCTCACGCGTCGAGAGATGGGCAACAGTAGTTGCCACAAGCCATGTACTCCCATTTCTCTGGATTGGGTTCATTCAGTCCCCAAAAAGGCTTCCAAAAAAGGCACATGGGCTGCCCAAACCACGGTGATCGCGATCGTCGTATAGATGACCAGAATAGTAACCAGAATAGTAACCATGACGGTAACTTGGTCCCAGAAAACATCGTCCAGGCCTTGAATTCTACTCTCCCACCAACGTCATGTCCTTCTCTTCCCCCACCTCACCCACCCCCACCCCCACCAACTCTCACAAACGACGAGATATCGGCCATCGTCGAAAGAGATCTTGGTGAAGGGGTTGTTGGTGAGGTTCACATAGTGTGGTCTTATTCGGTTTATTCGCTTGTTAGTGTTGTCGATGGTGAACTCTTCATTAACCCGGTTCCTGTTAGTGGCTGGGAATGTCGCGCAGTAAGGATTCCCGGGCTGTCCCTCCTCCAACCCCACCACCAGCCGGACCAAGAGGAAATCAAGGACAACTGAGTGTTCGAGGGATAGAGGTCCTGGGACCATACATTAGTCAACTTTTGCATAACGACCAACACGAAACAACTCGACTTCGACTAGCGCGGTAGAGAAAGAAAACAATTTGGCACCAAAATACTACACATATTTACTTTCTCGCAGCAGCAGAAACAGCAGCAGCAGCAGCAGCAGCCCTCCCCGCTACACCCAATTGTCCGACGACCTTTTCCTCCTTCCTAGCCTTGCCCCCGTCACCTAGCGTGTTTGTCGACATATTGGTGCGGTCTCCGAGCATCCTCTGGATAGACTCCAATTCCATCTTGGCCTGTTTCTCCTTCTTCTTCTTTTGCCCGATCTCGAACTTCTTGACGTCGTACTCAAGTTCCCCTAACAGCGTCGGGGTGCTTGCGAGGACCTCCTTAAGCTCCTTCTTGAAGTTCCTGAAGAGCTCTCTCAAGAACACCATGAGCTTCTTGAGCAGGGGGCTCTTGTTCTTTTCGAGGATTACCTTGAGGGAGGTGAGGATGGGGACGACGTTTTCCATCATGTGCCTCTTGCTGACCTTGGTGAGGAGCTTCCCCTTGGCGGCCGCCAACTGTGCAACGATCGGGCCATCCGTCGTCATCCTGCCGGCATTCCTCTCGTCGTCGGCATCGGCGTCTGCCTGCTCAGCTGCTGCGGCCCTGCCGACCCTAATCTCGGGGCTGACAAGGATGTCGAAGCAGTCGGCCAAGACGGCCCTCGCGGCGATGCCGCTCGCCATGACAGTGTCCCCACCCAGCGTTCCTTCCTTCAGCTTTCCATCCATGCCCCCCTTGAGCACCTCCTTGGCCAAACGGGCCGTCACGCCGATCCTCTGCTCGTCGCTCATGTGGACAAGCATCATTTTATAGATGAACATCCTCCTCCCAGCGTTTGCAGGACCGGCTAGGCTGACCCCCTGGAAGTCCACTGCTCCTGAACCGCTGTCGCCGCTGCTTGCCGCAGCAGCGTAGACCGGGTGCCCCGTGCAGTTGTTGAAGACGAAGAGGCTCTCCACGAACGAATTGCTGAAAAGCAAGGGACTCTTACTCAAAAGAGGACCACAAAGAGTCATCTCGGCCATCTGACTGACGGCGTCGTCCTTGTCAACGACGGCGGCGAGGAACCTCATTATCAGCAAACCTCTCCACTTGACGTAGTCCTGCAGCAAAAGAGAGCTTAGAAGAAGGATAGCATGCCTTCTCACGAGCGCGCCTCCAGCGTCCTGCAAGCAGGCTGCCATGGCAGGCAACTGCCTATCAACAAGGTTCGTGTACCTGATACACATGTCGCCCAAAACCACTAGAGCGTTGCTCCTGACGGCGGCACTGTCCCCCGCTGTGACTGCATAGTCGTAGTGAATCTCGCGCGCCATGAGGTTGACAGCTTTCTTGGCAAGCTCGGCGTCCCTCAAGCAAAGTTTCCCAAGGCTCAGGTAGGCCAAGGCCCTCAACTCCGGCGGAGTCAGTATTTCGTCGCCCTTCTCGACCGCCACCATCTTGGGCGGGAGTAGCACCTGAACGAGGTTGATCAATTTTGGAGACGGAGAAACCTTCATTCCCCTAACCCATTCAACCCTGTCATCGTCGTCGTCAAAAATCCTCTCCTCCTTCAGCCCCCCATCATCGTCGCTATGGAAGCCTACTACTGCGACCTCTCCTACTAAGAAGAGGGCCCTGCTCGTCGCCTCAACGAGCTTGGAATCTCCGGGGTTGCTAATAAACGTCTCAAGAACTCCCTCGCAACTCTTGAAAAGCTCCTTGATCCAAGATGTGCAGTCCTTGACAGCCTCTCGGGGGGTCTCCGCCACGGTAGCGGTGAGAGCGGTCAAAGCCACTACGCAGCTTCCAATGACATCGCTGTCTGCCCTTCCGCTGAGCAAAACTTGCTTCATCTCAGTTAGGGTTCCCTGCGCCGCCACTTTCGGGACCAAACCTGCCAGCTTTGCCGTCACCTTCAAGCAGCTGCGGGTCGCTCTGCCGAGCGCTCCCCTTGCATCGTCGCTGAGCCCCTCTTGTTTAAGCATGATTTGGAACTTCTCCCACGACTGAGTTAGGAAGGTACCGTCGAGCTTGCTGCGCTTGACGACCTTGGAAAGGTCAAAGGCCGAGTCGGACTGGCCCCTCTTGGCGCCTCCCGTGTTGCTGGTGCCTTTGTGACTGCAGCCTGCGAGCCCTTCCAGCAGGCACCACACGCCGCAACGCATCGAGGAAACATCTTCGGAGAATAGGTCGCGTTCGGATTCGTCGTTCCCGAGCCCTAGACTCAAGGTAGCGCACTTCTTGAGGTTGTTGATTAGAGCCTTGATGAACTTGTCACTCTCGTCGTCTAGCACCCTCTTCAGGGCCATCTTCAAACTTCCTGACGCAGCCTTGGCCGCTCCGGCATTCTTGCTCTCTTCCGCCACCTTGGTCAAAATCCTCAGCGCGGTTCTGAAGAGGTGGTGGTCCTGGCCCTCCGATAGTGGAACGATGATTGTTTCCTTGAAAAGCTGGAGAGCTTTAGTGACGCAGGTGAGCTCTCCGTCGACGACGAGGGGTAGAACCGAACGGGCCCAAGCTCCTTCAAGCGCCTCGTTATCGGACAGGTTGTTGACCACGATGTTCGTGAGGCCTTCGGCCGATGCTTTTCTGGTTGCCACGGAGGGATCGCCGCATCGCTCCTCCAAAACGTCAATGTCCTCCTGGGAGGGGGGAGGGGCAAGAACGAGAGTCGTGGACAGGCCGATGACAGCGGCCTTCCTTACAGCCGCCCTGTCGTCGAAGGTGACCCTCCTCCGGAGAGCGGAGACGAGGCTGTGGGACATGGAAGTTGCTGTCTTGCCCAACCAGTGGGTAGCATCTTCGAGCTCGGAGGACACAGGTCTCTTAAGGACAGCCTGAAGAGAATCTGCGACAGACTGGGCGGCCCTCGCGCGGACCCCAGGAGCGCGATCGGAGAGCCTGTCGATAAGCCCATTGAGAAGCATGAGCGGGATACAACGGTCGGGATCGCGCTCGCCAATTCCCTCGATGATGATGGAAGTGGACTCCTCGAGCGGAGCAAGTTTGGCTCGGCCCTTGGCGTTCGCGGCCCCGGTAGAAGAAGATGCGTAGGAAGCATCGTCTCCGTCGATGAACTCGTCGTCAGAGGCGTCATTCATTGCAACGTCCTCGGCTATTGCCCCGGACTCGAGGTGAGAGGACCAGACCCAATCCTCGAGCAAGAGCTGACCGAGAAATTCGGTGGCGAAAAGCCTATGGGAGGCCTTCTTCGATTTGCTCAATTTGATTATGAACTTAAGGAAGTGGGCAGCTTCGACGGTCGGGAGTGAAGAAGTGATAGACTTTAGAAGAGCGGAAGTTCTCGAGCGAGCCTCGGCCTTCTCCAAGGAGGAGCAAGCGATTTTCTGCGCGACAAGCGGGGCGTTATTGGTTCAGAAATGTCGCGGGGAGAGAGTGGGACCGAAGTTTATGAGCGAACTTGTCGGTCCAGTCTCACCTGCAGCATTCCCACAAAGGCAGAGAAGACAGGACGGGGATTCTCGGAGGTGACGTCGAACCTCAGGGGAGGCTTGACGCTCTCCATATTGTCGGCCCCGGCCATGTTCGACATCATCGACTTGAGGTGCTCCTTGTAGATATCTTCGTCCCTGCGATGAGCGAGGAAGCGAAGTGCGAAATGGTGGGAAATGGGTGAGAATTTTTGCGGTCACTTTGGGCGCTAGAGAAATTACTCGCCAGCACTGACTGATATTATCACTTCGCTCCTCTTCTCACCTGGCCATATTGGCCTGAAAGTCGAACTCCTTTACCTTGTCGACCAGCGTCTTCATGAGCAAACTTGCGCCCTCGTAGGCCGCCAACTTGCCCTTGACGCCGTTGGGGACGTCAATCGTAAGGTTCACGAGGGGGGCTGCGCCGCGGAGGATGTAGATCGCGTTCTGGTGGCGACGAGCGAGAGAGGTGGAGGGCGTGACAAGGGATTCAGAAAGAGAGCTGGTGATTGAGGTAATCAGCGACTGGGCGGTTTCGTAGTCCGGGGCGCTGGGGCCGAGAGACTGGATGCAGCAAGAACACGCGAGAGCGGTGGTGATGATGTCAGTGATTTGCTCAGAGGCGTCAGCCGAAAAGTTTGGGTAGTCAGAGGTGGAAATGATGTCAGAAATGGCGAGAACGATGTCAGAGCCGAGAGAGAAGTCGGTGGTGGGGGGGTGGGGGGGTTCGACTTCAACGGTTTGACTTTCGCCCTCTTGTTCCGGCTCGAAATCGGAGTTGTCGTCTTCCGAGGCCGACTTTCGAGAGCGTTTCGTTCTCTTTGAGGACTGCGGCAGCGAGCGAGGGTTGCGTAAGTGGATCGTTCTTCATCGATGGTGGTGGAGGTAAATTCGACGCTTCGATCCTCGCCCATTCTCACCTTCTTCTTCTTCTTGGGAGGAGGTGGGCGCTTCTTGGGATTCCTGGCCGGCTTCTCGCCGGCGGAAAGCTGCATGTCTCCACACCAGCGCTTCAGGAGGGCGGCCATGCAGGAGAGCGCAGCGACGTCAACAATCCCGACGGCGATGCTTCCGCGAACAGATACGAGGCGAGAGTAGCAGATGGCTGCGGAGAAAGCTCCACGGGAGATCTTCACGGCCTTGGCAGGTTGGGTGTCGTTCATAAAGTCCTCGAGCGCAGACGAGCCAGAGGCAGAGGTCGAGGACTCCTCTTCCTCCTCCAAAACCTAGGGAGGTAAGGGGGGGGGGAGGGGGGGGGTTGGGGGATATTTTGTCGCGCGCCCACGGCCACACGACCACTCACCTCCTCGCTAATCTCCCTATGGCTCATCAGCGAAGTCAACACAGAGCACAATTGCCTCACATACTTGGCTTGGCTTTTGGCCGGGAACTTAAAGTCCCTAAACATTGGACCCTTGGGAGAATCCTGCCTGTCTCCTTTCTTCTTCTTGCCCTTTGTTGCCTTGTGGAGGAGGAGATAAAGGGAACAAGGGATAAGAGTGAGAAAATGGCTCGGTGGGAGATCCCATAACCCGCATCTCTTACCTTTCTAGACCCCCCCCTTCCCTTATTAGGGGAGGTAGAATCGCTAGTTGTGTCTGAGTTCGAGGCTTCTTCCTTTTTAGACTCAATAATTCGACCCAAAATATTTTCGAGACGAGTTAGGGAATTTGAAATACCATCACTCAGAGGAGGAAACGAGGAAGCGGAGGAGCCGTGGTCAAGCTTATCACTCCATTCTGCATGAGCAGCAATAAGGGCGTCCGTTTCGTTTATCACATTCATCTTAATTCGCTAAAACAAAGTCCTAGGCCCAAGTTCACACTTCGGACCCACAAAAGCATAAAACCGTTTTGAGAAGGAAAAATCCAACACCCCCTTCTGAATTAAATACGGTTTTGAAAGTACTGTATAAGCTTACGGTGAGAATGGTTTGCGCGATTCGGGTGTTGGAAACCGCTGCTTTCTTCCGTGGTCCAAAATAAAGGCACCCCCCCTCAACTGCTCGACAGTTTTGTCCTAGCAATTCTTTTACATCTCGTCGCCTAAGCCCTTGATCTAACCTCCCTTCTCCCCTCCCGTAGGTTTGCAATGAGGATGAAGAGGACAAACGAGACTGGGTCCGCCTTTGATAAGATGACAGCCCCAAAGGTGCGATGGGGAGGGGATGTGAGGGCTGCCTCTGTGGGGGTGAGGGGGGATGGGGCGTGGTCATTCGTCCGGGAATTGTTCTTGATTGCACTGTCTTCTCTCGCAATTCCCATCAAAATTACTTCACAGCCACTTACCCCCCCCTCCCCCTTACCTTCCCTTTCCAGGACTACTTGTACAGTCAGAACTCAGCCGTTGTGCACTCTCCCAACCCGTCGTTGTCTCCCACCGGTCGTGCTCGGGAGGATCGTTACAACTTGAGGAGGGCGGATCGCGATGAGGTCATGAGGCAGAAGAAGATGGAGGAGGAAATGAGGAATAAGAACTTGCTCATCCTGAAGAAGAAGGAGATGGCGGAAGAGAGGTACGTCGCCTTGTCGGGCCGCTCTTTATACACTCCCCCTAGCCCCTCAACCCCCCCCTGACCCCACCCCACCCCACCCCTCTTTCTTATCAAACCCCACCCCCCATCCCCACCCGCAGATTCAACTACCGTAGAGGGTCCAACAATAATCACACTTCCGCACTCTTCAATGACCCAATGAATGTCGTTGCGTCCCTTCGGGATCGCTGCCGTCAGAAACCTCAGCTCTTGAATAATATGTTCCCTCCAAAGGACACCAGTACCATGGGAATGGTCACTGCTGAGGACCTCTTGCGGGGCCTCAGAACAATGGGCTTTGACCTCCCTCCGAAGAAGTTCCAGCTCGTGCTGTCTGTCCTTGGGCTTTCGAGTGCTCTTGGCGACTCGAGGAGCATCCCCATAGCGCAGCTCAAGAATGCTGTCCTGGAGAAGAGACTGGAGAACCACCAGGAGGAATCCCACTGGAAGGAGAGGGGGGGGGGGGGGACCCTCGCGGCGAAATACAAGCAGCGGGCTTTGTCGAACCTCGGGGATCCTGCCGTCGACAAGCTCAACGAGCTGGATGAGATGGGGGTCTTCGCAATCCAGGAAAAGAGGAGGTTGGAATTGCGAGAGAAAAACAAAATTGTCATTAATCTCTCTGACACGGCCCGCATGATGCTTAAGAAGCTCGGGGAACGCTTCTCCACGGTCCGGAGGGCCTTCCGCACCATGGATAAGGACAGGTCGGGCTCGCTCACCAAAATCGAGTTCAAGAACATTCTCGACACCTTCTGCATGGAGGTGAGCAATGACGACTTCGAGAAGCTCATGAATTACTTCGACGCCGATCACGATGGCCTCATAAGCTACGAGGAGTTTCTTACGATTGTTAGGAACGAGATCCAGCCCCAGATCTTGGCCGGAGCTCGGGGGGATGATGACCCTGCCAACGGGGGGGGCACGATGAAGCCCCAGAAGCCTTCAGAGTTCGACCCCAAGAGTAGGCGAAGACCCAAGCGCCAGTTCCAGACTGAGTACGCCGCGTCTTACGTTCGACCCGGGTACCTCCCTTTGAAGAGTCTCGACGAGCTCAAAATATATCACGACTTTTTGAAGAAGATCAGCACGGAGTTTAACAACGTTCAGGAGGCCTTCGTGGCCATGGACATTCACAGGGAGGGCTACATCACGAGGGACGAGCTCAAAGACGTCTTGGACAACTTCGCCTTCAAGATGAGCAACGCACAGTTTGAGGCCCTCATCAATGTTTTCGACACTGATCACGACGGTAAGATCAGCTACGATGAGTTCCTGCAACAGGTGAAGTACTGCGACGACCTGTCGGCCCAGGAAGAGGAGGACGCGAGGGTGAAGGAGATGCTAGAATTCGACAAGTCCCCAGCGGCTCAGCGCAGGCTGCAAAAGATGAAGAACAGGACCCGCAAGGTCACGTCCTACGAGTTCCTGATGGAGAAGATTAATGAAAAGGCGTCAACAATCCACCAGGCCTTCAAGATGATGGATACGGACAGGTCGGGCTCGTTGTCTGCCGGGGAGCTGAAGGCCCTGCTGGATTCGTACTGCTACAAAGTCCCTGACGAGATCTTTGCCAACATGCTTTCTCTTTTCGACGCGGACGGCGACGGGGAGATCAGCTATCACGAGTTCATGGCTCAGGTCAAGAGGAGCGTCAACGGGGAATCGGGCTTCACTCCTGAGATGGACGGGGCTGGAAGTGGGGGGGGGGGGGGGGGGGGGGGGTCTGCCGGCAATGCCGAGAGCCAAGCCAAGATGAAAGCTAACGCGGCCGAGAGAAGGCGAATAGCCAAGAAACAGAAGACGCTGAAGACACTGCTTGGGAAGATTGGTGACAGGTTCTCCACAGTCAGGAGGGCCTTTAGGGAGATGGACAAGGACAGTAGCGGGACTCTTGACTACGATGAATTGAGGAGAGTGCTGGAGAGCACCGGCTACAAGATCGAGGACGAGGTATTTGACGACATCCTTGAGGTGTTTGACTCCAACTGCGACGGTGAGGTTGACTACCAGGAGTTCCTGGCCCAGCTCAAGGACTACATTCAGGCAAAGGAGGAGGGGGGGATCGGTAGCCAGCTAGCGGCCAAGGCCGGGAACAATGCCGGGAGGCATGGAGCTCTGCAGAACAGGGAACTCTCGTCTGTCGAGAAGGCGCACCAGGCCAAGACTGTCGGTGCAGCCCTGCGTTTCCTTTGCGAGAAGATCCACGAGAAGTGGGGCGACATCAAGAAATCGTTCCAGATGCTCGACTGGGACAAGTCGGGAACGATCACGTCAAGCGAGCTTAGGGCTGTGCTGGACGACTGCTGTTACACCACGACTGATGATGTTTTCAACCAGGTCATTGCCATCTTTGACCAGGACGGGGACGGGAGCATATCGTATAACGAGCTCTTGGGAACCCTTAAGAAGGTCGTGAACGGAGAGATTGACGCCGCGAAGCCTGCGAGCGTGAACCAGAAGGAGCAGTTCAGAGCCATGGTGAACAATGCGGGTGCGAATTTCGAGGAGGGTAATTTTGACAACAGGCTCCAGAACAGGAGGAAAAGCTTCCAGAGGGACTCTTACGGGCCTCCTCCCGACGCCATCGGTGTGGTTGGCCAACTGCCCTCGCGCTTCAACACGAATCTGACGAACATCCCGAACCTGGGCCACGGCCACCTGCACATTTGCAAGTCCATCCACCAGAGGATAAGCGTGATCGGCGACGCGCTGAGGAGGCTCGACTACGACAAGAAGTACTTCATATCGAGCGAGGAGCTCAAGGCGAGCGTCGAGACTTACTGCGGGAGGCTGAACCCAGTACTTTGGGACGACATCCTCCACTTCTTTGACCCCAGCATGACGGGGCTGGTGGACTACCTCAAGTTCCTGGACGAGATAAGGGCCCAGGCCACGGCCGACGTGTTTGAGTACGACGACAACGGCAGCGCGCCCAGCGGCAGCGCCGCCGCCGCGAGCAGCATGAAGCAGGGCTTCAAGGCCGGTCGAGAGGCAGGCATGATGAACAGCAGCAAGTACTCCTCCCACATGCAGAACGGGGTTTACGTGACAAACAAGGGCAGCGCAATGGGGACAGGGAGCCACGGGAGCAGCGACGTCGCGGCGAGTATGAAGTTCCTGTGCGAGAAGATATACGAGAAGTTCCCTTCCATCAGGAACGCCTTCATGTCCCTGGACACGGACAGGGGGGGGACCATCGGGAAGAGGGAGCTGAAGAATATTTTGGACGATTGCTGCTACACCGTCCCCGACGACACCTTCGAGGCGATATACAAGCTGTTTGACACCGACGGAGACGGGGACGTCAGCTATAAGGAGTTCATGGACCAGGTCAAGGAGATCGTCGAGCCCGGGGACACTGGGGGGGAGGGCCTGAGCAACGTCCTGATCAACAGGGACAGGAACAACCTCCAGAGGCCAGGTACTTTGGGGGTGAGCCAGTTCAAGACCCAGCCGGGGGGGGCGTCGCACACTGGGGAGGAGGGCCTTCAGTTCCTGCAGACGAAGCTCCGGGAGCAGACGGAGAGCGTCAGGACGGCGTTCAGGCTCCTGGACAACGACCAGACCGGAAGCGTCGAGTACAACGAGCTTCGGAGGGTGCTGGACAACTATTGCTACAAGATGAACGACGACGAGTTTGCCAAGCTCACGGCGGTGCTTGACACGGACCACGACGGCAAGGTCAGCTACGAAGAGTTCATGATAAAGATCGGGTCGGAGATCAGCTTCGAGGCGCCGGGGAGGAGAAGAAAGATGAAGGGGATGGAGCCTCCACACCACAACGCGGCAAGCTTG
>BRXZ01000142.1:0-10698 GCA_030267625.1 Triparma retinervis
GGGGGGGGGGGGGGGTTGAATGTACGTGGCCAAAAAGTCATGGTTTTATTATGAAACGTTTTTGGTGGCGTTCCGTCGTCAACATCACACACCTTTTTGGCCATTTTTGGGTCTGATGAATATTTTACTACTACACGACCGCGCTCAATTTTTCAACCGCTCAAACACTTGCTACTCAAATCGACAACTGGGGTATTAGTTAAACGCCAAATGGTCGTATTTCATTTCTGTCAAGTATTTATGTATCAACACGGGCCTTCTTCGTGTCGCATCGCAAAGTGATTAGATGCGATGTTAGCCTCGCGACATTTGTCTGAAGTAAACGAATTCTCTTTGACCATTTATTTGGTTGAACGGTTGCCTTTAAAAACGTGGAAGATACATATAAATCTCCCACCTCTCTCCCCCATTAAACTCTGTTATCCTCGTCCCCCCCGACCTTGAGCGTCCTCATGCTCGCCTCCTTAACTATCCTCTCCTCCCTCTCCTGTATGAACCCCTTTAGGTCGTCCATGGTTATCTCCCCGCTGCCGTCGGCGTCCATTATGTCAAACTCCTGCTCGACCCGGTCGACGTCGTCCGTCTTTAAGATTCCCATCAACATCAACTTACGGAGCACGAACTGCAAACGCGAGGATGGGGAGGGGGGGTTGGGGGGGGTTAGTTTATCAAAGTAAGCCAGGGTAGGACGTTGGTTAAATCTTCCATGGTGAAAGGTTTGCCCTGCATGCACGAAAGGTTGACTGGTGGGAGTGTTGGGGGGGGGGGGGTCCGGGAAGACTAGATCCTGGAAGACTCTCCTTCATCCCCACATTCCTCACCTCGGTCCTCTCGATCCTCCCGTCCCCGTCAACATCGAATTTTTCAAAGTCTCCCACGGTAATTTTCTTCTTAAGTATCTTCTCAAGTGCCTCCCTCCTCTTTGCGTCGACGAAGTGTCCCGCAATGTCACCAAGAACGTTACCGAGCTGGATCACGGCGACAAATACGTAAATGACGCCGACGCCTCTGCCCCACTGGGTCTGGGGGCTGTAGTCGCCGTAACCGATGGTAGTGCCGGTGATTATTGCAAAGTAGAGGCAGTGGACGAACTTTGGGCTTTCATTATCTGGGGAGTTTCGGTGGTCGAAGAATATTAGGAGCATCCCGAGGACAAGGATGAATGCCATCTTCAGGATCGAGGGAGATAACTTCACGACGACATCGGGGAGTTTGGTGGAGGCCCAACTATTGACGTGGGAACTGAGACGAGCACTGGGTGATTTGGGGAGGGGAAGGAGGGAGGGGGGGAGGGGGTGAGATTAATTTGTCAAATAGTGATCTCTATGTAAGACGATCTCGGATGCCCTTGGACCTCTCTCTACTTTGTTGCCCCCCTTCCCCTCACCTCAAGCTGCTCAACCTCCCCACCCTCTTCGCCTGGCTTGTCGGCGTCAGGCTCTGCAGGTCAAGCAACCTCTCCCGCGCCTCCTCCTTCGCTTTGTCCGCGTTCTCCACCATTTCCGCAGTGATGATCCCCAGCGCGCTTCCTATCAGCATGATTCCGAAGAGAGCGTAGAAGCACATGAACCATATTATGCCGTCGCCGGACCAGGAGTCCTGGTCGCCGTAACCAACGGTGGTGAGGGTCACCGTGACGAAGTAGAGTGAGTCGACGAAGGTCCACTTCTCGTGGGTGGTGAAGACGACAACCCCCAGGGCGAAGAAGGAGAAGAGGACAAGCATGGACAAGCGTAGCATCTGCTTCTTATTCTCGGCCAGTTCCTGGGGGGGGACGGAGATTCGAGCGAGAAAGCTGTTGGCAAGCGCTATGCCGGCCCCCCCCTCCTCCCCCCTTTCTCCCCCACCCCCTAACTCACCTGATCCTCCTCAGATACTAGAGCACCCCCCCCCTTCATCTCGCTATTGCTCATTGAGCCCTTTTTTCCCACCCCCCCATCCCCCTTATTCATTCCCGTGTCTACTGTGAGTTTCTCCTCCTCCGGCAGCCCGGCCTTGGTCCCTTCAGCCCCCCCTCCAGTGAGCTCAGACTCGATGGAGGAGTTAGACTCGTGGATGGAACCTTTGAGATTGCGAGTCAGGGAGCCCTGGAGAGAACGAGATGGGGTGTGGGGGGGGGGGAGGGGGGTGGCGGGGAGGAGGGAAAAGGGTTGAAAGAAAGGGTTAAAAGAAAGGAGGGGTTTGAGAGGTAAACAGTTCGAAGTGGTGGGGAAGAGTTTTTGAAAGGGACGGGAAATTGGTCGGGGAAGGAATAAAACCTACCTTTGAACCGGTGCTCCGCAGGGAACTCGTGTTGCCGGACTTGAACCCTGGCTTGAAGAACATTTCAGCGAAATTTTGTTGAGCCGAGCAACTTCTTTTCGAACACACAATGCATGAACCCAATTCATTTTTAACTTTTCTTCTCCTTAAAACATGAAAGGTCCTCCAGCGGCGGCGAAGATTGGGATATCGACTTCTTCTTCTCCGACTGGGGTGTCCCAGCCGGACGAAATTTTTGAGCCTCTTAGCCCCATGGCGAACCAAACGAATAGCACAAAGCTTCCATCTTGGTCTCCACAGGCCTCTCCGAAAGCTGACGACGATAAAACCCCCGAGTCAGGAAGCCCCGGGCCGGCTCCCACTCCTCCCCATGTCTACCCCGATATCCTTCCAGTCAGCAGCAGGACGAGATGGCTGCGACGGATGCTTGGCCTCAACTACAATTATGGCAAACTCCTGCACCCGAAGGAGTGGTCGTCCCCTTCCAAACCCATCTACGACGAGGCGGTCGATCCTTTGAACCTCTCCGAGACCTCCGGTGAAGCGCACCCGAACAGCAGAACTTTCTTCGACACAAGGGTAGAGCCCCTGGAAACCCAAATGTGGGACGACTTCTTCCAACCTCAAGGAGATCAGGCGCGGCTTTCCTTCTCGCTGTTTGAAGACATTTGGCATCTTCTCACCGTCGACCTGCCCCTTATGAAGGTTCTCCTCATTGAGATTGCAATAGAAGTCTTTCTTATCCTCACAACGACAATCCTTCTTACGTTGCTCTCCCTCGCAACTGGCCAAAACACTCACGAAACCACTGCCGAGCTCTTCATCTTCAAGCTCTTGCTGAGCCTGAGTACAGTCCGCCTCTCGACAGACTCCGTTTGGGGCTGGAGGGAGGGCCCAATTTCACCTCCCATTGAGGTCATCTTACTGAGCCTCCACTCCTGGTTGCATTGGCTGCTGCTGAACATTGCCAGTGCCATAGTTGTCGCTCGTGCCATGCGGCCCCTTAAGCAAGTGACCTTCACCAACGACTGCGTCCTCGACCACCAGTTCCTCAACATTCGCCTCCAAATCCTTCGCTTCAAAACGGTTGGCCTCAAGAACCTCAACATTTCCCTCTCTTGCACCTTGAAGAACGGCGTGTTCTACGACCTACCCCTAACAAACGGAATGAACAAAATAGCTGCCTGGAGAGGTGCCGGTCCCATGAACATAAAGGTGCGTGGGAGGAGTGCGCATGGGGTTTGAGGTGCTGCCGGAGGAGAGATAATTTCATGCGTAGCTTTCCTTTCTTGCCATAGCTTTGCTAATCATCGCTTCGCTTCGCATCATTATCATCGTGCAGCATGAAATTAATGAAGACTCCCCTCTCCACCCCTCCAAGAAACACGGCATTAACTTGATCCGCATCTCGTTGCAGGCCACCGACACGTCAGGGCTGCCCGTTAATGAGACCATGACGTGGTACGACTCCAGTTCTATATTCCAGGGCGACGGCGCGGTAAAAATGTTCAGAGACAAGGGCGTGAGGCCGCCCCAAATCTTGTACGGAGCCAAGTGGAGGGATGCTTACTCCTTCTTCAACGACTTCCCCCACCTGCCTGCCCTATCAGTTGACCTCAACAATTTTACTAGGGCGGTGGTGAGTGAGCCGCCTAAGCCAGAGCCGCCAAGTCAAGGAGACGACAACAATGTTTGATTCACTAGTACTGAACTGATTCACTAGTAATGTACTCATCAGAAGACGCCCGCGTGATCGCCCGGTAAAGAATGTAAACAAGATTTGACGAATTTGTTTGTAAAAAGGGTTTCAATGGCTTGGATTATGCAGGAGAGTGCAAACACCCCCCCAAAACATCAACAGAAACCGACACCTTCAACACTCTTAAATTCCTACATAAGCAGCCCAGGCAGATTAAGCATACGCTCTTCTCGCGGGCTATTTAGACGACACCGCCAAGGCCGGCCTCGGCGTTGAGGGTCTCGAAGGAAGGGTCGAGGGTGGTACTGACAATGTGGATAATGCCGTTGTCAGCCTCGATGTTGCAAGGGTATCCGGATCCTCCCCCGTAGTTGGTCTCCTGTCCCATGATGGTGTCGTCGAGGAAGGTCTTGCGGAACTTCCTGGCGTAGGTGAGCTTCTTGCCGTTGAGGGTGTCCAAGTCACCACTGATGGAGTCGACGGTGTGCTTTCCGGGGATGACGTGGTACTTGACGACGTCCTCGGTGAACTTGTCCCCGGTCTGGGCAACGATGGAGTCAACGGGGGCGATGATGGTGAAAGGTCCGGGTCCCTTGAGGGTCTCGGTGAGCCCGAACTTCTCAATGGCCGCAACAAGGTTTCCAAGGTTGTCGTATCCCTTGATGTCGTTCTCATCGTGGCCTTCCATGACTCCCTCGGATCCCCAGCTGCGAGGGGAAGGAAAAGGTAAAGGGGGAAGGGAATTTGGGGGGGGGGCGGAGGTGGCGAGGAGCGAGGTAAGATTGAGTTGTGGGGAATGATGAGGTTTCAGAGGGTTCTCGCCGGGTCTCCCACAACTCACCAGATGTGGGGTCCCTGAGCGGTCTTCATGGTCTCGATGAGGTCGGCGTTGAGGGCCATGTTGGACCTAATCATTTGGGAAGAGCAGTGATGCGGACGAAACATTGTGAGAACTTGAGATTATTTGGTAATTTGGTCGTATGAAGGAGACAAGGGTGAAGATGTTGGGTCTTGTGTATGTTATTGACACGATGGAGGGAGAAGGCTTGCTAGAACGCGAGGGGAAATGCAAAAAACAGTCAAAGCATAAAAGTAGGTGGCGACAACACATACAACAATTGCCCATAATACAACCTTAACAACGCTAACGGCGTATATATATTCTTTTTTCATTCGCTTTGTTTCAATTGTCGACCCTCAAGATGACACAGAAAGTCAACGACTTCTGGGAATGTGCAAAAATCCTCAGATATGCACGCCAGCAAAACGCAACACGTAGTTGACCTCCTGATTACAATCAAATGGACACGAGAGGCACTCTTACCTGGCAACTCCGAAGGTAGGAGCAAAGGCAGAGGTGGAGGCGACAAGGGTGGCGAAAAGAGTGAACTTCATAGTGTTTTAAAGAAAGATTTGGGATTTTGCAATAAAATTTCTGAAAACGTGGTTTTTGAGGTTACTTTTTGAGGAGGAGTGAGAGTGTTTAAGTTTGGGAGCAAGAGAAAACACGATGGCAGTATCATATTCAACGTGTGGTGTCTATTGTTTCGTTTGCTTTCCGTTTTAACCCCCCATCCCCCCCCGCGCCCCCATTCGCCCCCAAATTTGCAGCGCTTTCTAGCATCCTGGGATGTAATCATTTGGAGACGGGCATGAGTTGTCCTTCAGGGTTCCCTGTTCCACCCTCATTTGCTTGAGGGCCTTGTATTCCTCCTCATACTCTTCGTCGTTGTTGTCCTGGTGATATTGGAGGCAGATTTCTGCCTCCTGCACCGTCCCTGCCCCCCCCTCACGAGTGTCGTAGACGTATACTGAGTTGTCCTCAAAGGTATCAGGATCTGTTGAGAAGGGATTAGAGGGGGGGAATGTGGGTGAGATGTCACTAGGCTGCATTGTGTGGTGTAGCATCGTATTGGGGTGACATTGATGTGGTGTTGGGTCGCCTAGTTTCATTTGTCGTCTTCTAGTGACGTCCTGTCATGCCACTTCATGATCCTTCGCTCGACCCCCTTCCCCCCCTTCCCCCCCTACCCCCACCTTCCCCTACCCCCTCACCTGACCCCACCCCCTCCAAGAGGGTCATGTTGTGCTTGTTTGCAGCCTCCAACAAGCCTCCCATCTTCCCCTTGATTCCGCCGGGCACACCAACGACCGCTCTAAACTGAGCACCTATGAAGGGTGATGGCGAGGATGAGAAGGGGTTTGAAGAACATAAACACTCACCCCGTGGAGTCTCTCTCCCCAGGAACATCAACATGCAGGATCATCTACGAAAGCTCCACCTACCACACTCCTCGGCAGAATGGATACTAACCTTGGTCGTAAACGTCCCGTCGCGCCCATGTCTTGGCCGCAATCCTCTGAAAGTCGCCAAAGAAAATGTCCGCAGCAAGAGAAAATTCCTTCTCATCATTGATGGCGATGGAGACAGCCTCTGCGGACCCGAATTCTTCATGGTTGTTGAATCCCGAGGAAGACGGGTAACACAGGGGAGAGGGCTCGTTGGTTCCCGCGACGTAGACTGCAGTGCTGCTAAGCTCCCCATCCTTCCTCCCAAGGCGGGCCTGCTCAAATTCTTTGGTGAACAGGTGTTGGTTGTGCCAGAAGCAACCATTGCCAAAGAAGTACGTCGTCTCGCTGGCATGGACACCCGCAATGAGAACCACGAGAGCCGAAAAAGTGGTGATCCTAAACATGATCTTCAAAAAGAGATTAACTGAGTCACCCTCCTCCTCCTACCTTGCATCAGATCGACTTCGGTCCAGTCTTGACAGAAAACAATTGTGAAATGTCCCAACCCGAATCGATTCCCTCCCTGTGTAAGTGTCTCGCTGCTCCCCACCCTACTTTCAACCTTCCCTACACGCAAAAGGCATCCCCTCCTCACACTTTCCCCATTTTCTTAATTTTTTTCCTTCCTTGCAATTCTCGTCGATCACGCACCGCAACAGGCATGGCATGCGATTCGAGCGCGTGTGATTTCAAGGCCGTCATGCTGGCTAGGCGAAACGTCGGACCCTACGGTAAGCCTAACCACCCCCGTATCGAAATAGGAGAGAACCCCTTCCCATCAACCCCCTCTACCGCCTCAACCGCCTAAACCCCTCCCCCCCGTAGACGTCGAGATCGACATGAAGTACTGTGGCGTCTGTCACAGCGACCTCCACGTCGCCGCCGGTCACATGCAGGGTGTTACAGGAAAAGTCAAGTATCCATGCGTGCCTGGTCATGAACTCGCTGGAGTTGCGGTCCGCGTTGGGGAGAAGGTCACCAAGATCAAGGTCGGTGACCAAGTCGGTGTGGGCTGTATGGTGGACTCCTGCGGAAGCTGCAGCAGCTGCAAGGCGGGGCAGGAACAGAAGGTGAGAAAAAGAAGAGTCGGATACCAAAGTATACGCGTAGAAGGTAAAGGAGAAGATCAAGCAGCCCGATAGTGATCCATCCCCAAGGAACCCTACGAACGCTCAGTCTTTAAGTTCCGACGCCAACAGTCGCATGGAGGGGGGGGGACATGCGACGATTCATTTCTTTACACCCCCTACCAATTGACTCATTGACACACACTCACACACACTCACCAACGCAATCCTTCCCGCGGCTCGCTTCCCCCCCTGTATTCACAGTGCTCCAAGCAGGTCAGTTTGGTCGGAGTTTCTCGAAACGACCCCAACACGCGGACACCAATCAGAAAAAAATACTAACACCCCGCGCGCAGGTTGCCACGTACCAAGGCAAGGACCTCAACGGTCGTGCCGCTGTGTGGCCCCCCAAAAGTCGCACTCTCGGTGGTTACAGGTGAGCCTTAGCCTCCCCCCCCTTGTTCCTTTCGCCCCCCGTAAATCCTTCCACGCCCCCCTCCAAAACTAATCCTTCTCCCTCCCCCCGCCCCCCCCCCGCAGTAAGAACCACGTAATCCACGAGAACTTCGCCGTCAAGATCCCCTCCGGCTACTCCCTCTCCGCCGCCGGTCCCGTCATGTGTGCCGGGATCACCATGTACGATCCCATGCTCCAGCACGGCATAAAGGCCGGCGACAGCGTCGGGATCGTCGGCCTCGGGGGGCTCGGAGTCATGGGGGTGAAGCTTGCGAAGGCTTTGGGGTGCAAGGTTTCAGTCATCTCGAGGTCCAAGGCGAAGGAAGCGCTGGCAATCAAGGTCGGAGCGGACAAGCTCGTTGCGTCCTCCGACCCCGAGGACATGGCAAGTAACCTGGGTTCCCTCGACCTGATAATAAACACCGTCCCAATCTACCACGACTACTCTGTCTACACCCCCCTCCTTTCAAAGACCAGCAGGATCGGCAAGCAGGTCCTCCTCGGCCTCCACGAGGGGATAGCGTCGGGCTTCGCCCTCACAGCCGTGACCTTTGGACGCAGCAGGATCGCGGCCTCCGGGATCGGGGGGATCGCCGCCACCCAGGCTGTCATCGACCTCTGCGCCAAGAACAAGATCTACCCTGAGGTCGAGGTGGTGGGGTGCGAGAAGCTGAACAAGGTTTACCAGCAGCTGAACGACAGCAACGACGAGGGGAAGAGGTACGTCCTGGACCTGGGAACGCTCAAAGAGGGGGTGGTATGCGAGGATCCACCGCCGGTTTTGGACCCGGTCAAGGGTATGTCGCCAAGAAGCATCTTGGCGACGGTTATGAGGGACTTGTTCACCGCGAGATGGTGGTAGGGGGAAACCAGATTGTGGTAATGGTGAAACAGAGTGGTAATGATATATAACAGTAGAAAATAGAGTAATGGAAGTTCGGGAGTGGTAATAACAAAAGAAAAGAGAGTAATGGGAGTAATGGGAGTGGTAATGGTGGAATGGAATGGAATGGAATGAGAGTAATGAAAAGCGTGCCCGGGAAAGCATAGTTCTTTTTTGGTTTTTGAGAGCTCCCCAAAAGAAATCTCATTTTCGTTACAAGCGCCAGCTGGTCTCGTTGTCCTCTCCATTGTACTCCAACCTTTTCCGTCTCCCTCCTGCTGTCTTCCTCCCCCCCACCCCCCCCCCGTTGCGCTCAGAGCTGCTGCTTGAACTGGTTCGCCACCCCCTCCATTTTCTTCCTCATTTCCGGGTCCTTCATGGCCTCTTCCACCTCCCTCATGTAAGCCTTGACCTGCGGGTCGTTCATGACCTCCCTCATTGCCTCAGGGTCGCCCATGAGCTGCTGCATCTCCTTCATTACAGCCGGGTTCGCCTCCATCTGGGCTAGGGCGGCCTGGACGTCGGAGCCCATGGAGTCGAGCTGCTTGGAGCCTTCTCTCATCATGGCCGAGGCCTGGGCGTTGAGCATACCGGCGGTCTGGGGATCCTCGAAGGCGGCAGCGGTCTGGGACATGGCCTTCTTGAAGTTCGGGTCTTTCTCGAGCTTGCGCATCTGTGAGGGGGGGGGGGCGGGTAAGGCGAGGCAAGGAGTGAAGCCGGAGGTGGGGACGGGTTTGAAAGGGGGGGGGGGGGGATTATTGACGTTATTTATTCTCGGAATGGTTGTTTGGCGGACATCTAACACTGCTGCCGTTGAGTCATTGCGCGTGTTTCCGTCGTACAAAAACCTCCGTCCCCCTCTCTCGCTTCTCCTCCAACCCCCACCGCACCTCACCCGACCCCCCCTTCCCTACCCTCACCTGGCGTTTGAATTCCTTGCTCTCCATCATTTTTTTCGCCTCCGCCATGAGCTCCGGGTCCTGCATGTCCCTCATAAGCTGCGCCAATGCCGCGGGGTCGTTCATTGCCTGCTGCATGCCCTGCATTCCCAGCATTACATCGTTGGCGGCTTCGGCGTCCTTTTTTTCCTTCTTCTTCTTGTTGAATAAACCGGCGGAGGAGGGGGTGAGGAGGGCGAGGAGGAAGAGGAGGGTGAGGAACAGGGTGGGGTTCATGGTGGGTAGGGAAGAGGAGAAGAGGAGCAGGCTAGCAGATAGCTGGTTGTAAGGTTAGGTTGAGTTGTAAGGTTGTAAGGTAACGTTGAGGTGTAAGGTTGAGGTGTAAGGTTGAGGTGAAGGTTGAGGTGAAGGTTGAGGTGTAAGGTTGAGGTGTAAGGTTGAGGTGAGGTTGAGGTGTAAGTGTTTTCGCAAAGTTGTTCTGAAGAAGTGAAGAGCGGTGGGGGCGTTAGGATGGATTGGGGAGGTTGGATGGGGGTTGGCGTTAGTGGTTCGGGTAATGGTGGGGTAATGGTGGGGTAATGGTGGGGTTCCACCTCTTTGACATTTTCGTTAGGTTTATTAGGTCATCTTGACGCAATCGTTCATAGTTGAAGGGAGTTCGAATGAAATACATTAACGACAGAACAATTAGTCTATAATGAATACTCGTCATAACAAAAGATATGCTAATAAAGACACGGCGATGATGTCGGGAGAATGGGGAGTATGTTGGAACCCCTCAGCTCTGGACAACTATGTACATCATAAAGAACGGTGAGGGAAAGCACCGTCCAATTCAAGGACGAAAATGGTGTCAATTTGGAGAGAAGCGCGTGAAAGAGACTGTTAGGGACCTACTTGGAATTTACCCTCCTCCGTCTCCTCCTTCACTCCTCTGATCCGGATCTGAGCTTCTTGCTCACTAATAGACCACCAGCATCTCCACGGATTTTTGGTGTTGGGGTTAGGGCTTTTGTCACACAAACAAAACGAGGGTGCTCTTTGCCGAAATAAGGCTTGGTTGATCTAACCGTGATAGCTCGCCCCCCACGCCCACACAAGAATAAATTTCTCGATAGTTTCCCAAAAAAACTTTCTTTC
>BRXZ01000148.1:0-11469 GCA_030267625.1 Triparma retinervis
CCCCCCCCCCCCCCCCCCCCCCCCCCGCCTCCCATCCCACCCCAGTCCCACCTCCCCTTAAAACCAAGGATAAAACCCTGCACTCTTGACCTTGCAAAGCTCCTCGTCGCTCGTCGCCTTCGCAACTAGCTTATGTATGCCGCTGTCGACTTCCACTGCATCGCCCCTATCTCCATCCACATCCCCTCCTTCCCCCCCTACTACCCCAAGGCTCATTTGCTTGAACCTGTCCATGACGCTTCTAATGTTACTTTCCGTCCTCTCTTTCAAGTGCTTCTCTAATTCTCTCGTCTCCTCGTCGTTTTTCGCCCCGCTTTTGCTGCTGTGCCATGACATGAGGTCGTCGGTGAGGACTAGGCCGAGCATGGCCTCCATGGTTTCCTTCTTCCCCACGATGCTCTCTGAGATGCTACCGATGGTCGGCACAAAGCTTCCCTTGATCATCAAGTTACCGACAAGCTTTGTCACGTTCCTCGTGAGCCTGAACGGCACCCCCCCCTTAATCTCCCTCTCGTCTTCTTCCTCCCCACCCTTGTCCTCCAGCCTCCCACTACTACTATAATTTGGTTGGAAGATGCTCCCGATCCTTCCATTTCCAGCGTTCATGATAAAGTTGCCTGGCGTCCTGTTCTGGCAGCTAAAAGCGTAGTTCATGCACGACTCCGCGCCAAGCTGCAAACTGAAGGTCTTTCTGAAGCTCCACAGCGCCTCGGGTCCGTCAAGCTTTGCAATCATGTGCTTCAAAAGCAAGTCGTCCCCAACCTTCTCCTCGCAAATCCTTCTGTACGCGACCAGCCTCCCCTCGTCTCCGCCCCCCGCTTCCTTCGCCCACGCACCAAACAAACACTCCAAATCCTCCAAACTCCCCTCTCCCTCCCATGCCTCCTCAAGGCTCATGTTCCTAGGATCGTCCCTCACCAGCCTCATCCTCTGGCTCAAGCTCACCACGGGCTGCGTCTGCATCTCGACGTGCCTCCTTCTAGCTCCTGCGCTGCCCCTCTTCAACAACTTGTTGACAAAGTTGTGGATCTGCCCTAGCCTTTCGTCGCTCGTCATGATGTGCAAGATGGTGAAGTGAAGCAAAAAGTAGTGCGTCTCTCCGTCGGTACCCCGCATCTCGATCCGCCTCAATAGGCTTCCCTCCCTCTCGACGATGGTAACCTTGCTGCCGAACTTGAGCAGCTTCGAATGGAGCTCGGGACTTGGCTTCCCGTCGCTCTTCATTGGATTGTACTGGCCTGGAATCTCGACCGCAGCAGCACCTCCGCCTAACCCGCCTTCCGCGGCAGCTGCGGCGGCAACAGCGCTCGCAGCCGCTGCTGCGGCCGCAGCAGCCTGGCCCTTGCCTCCTCCACCTGGCACCGCCTCGTCAGCCGCCCCCCCGCCACTGCTGCTACTCCCATTTCCGTTCCCGCCCTTGCTTCCACGGTGGTCGCAACTGCCCGCCCACAAATCAGGCGCCTCGCAACTCAGCTGAGACAACGGCGCGCTCACATGCTGCAAGTTGATCACGCTTGGGGTGCTGCTGACGTAGTTCACGAGGCGCTTCTTCCAAATTTTCAACCTCTTCACGACAACGTCGAGGCCCTTGGGGGCCGGGGAGATGAAGTGTTTCTTAAAGAGATCCCTGTACCTCTCGTTGAAGGTTGTCAAACCGATACCTCCTCCGATGCCGTCTCCCTCCCCGCCCCCGAGCATGCTCTTCCTTGTCTTGGTCTTGACCTTGCTCTTTCCCCCCCCACTCTCTTCGAAGAACTTCGAGTGAACATTAGAGAGGGTTGTGATCATGCTTTGGGGGAGCGCCTCGCCTCCCTTCCCCCCCCCATCATCATTCCTCAAACTATTGCACCTCTTCAGCAGGGCATCAATGGCGCCGAGAAGCTCCTCCTCGAGAGAGGGCCTGAACCTGAACATGAGCTCGTCCAAGACGCTCTCTAACTTGCTCCAGAGGGCCGGATGAGACTTCCTCAGCCCATTCATCAAGTCCTCGGCAGCATCCCCGCTCGAGCCCTTTCCTCCGCCGCCCCCAACATCCCTCCTCTGAAGGTAGAAGGACCTCAGGGGGTAGTAGAGCGCCTGCGGGTACCGCTTCATCACGCCCTCTAAGAGTTTCTTGGCCGCCTTGCCCTCGGTCCTTCCCAAGGATGTGAGTAAGTTGGGAATGTAAGGGATCCAGACCCACTCGGGAAGTCCGACGCCCTTCTCCTCGAGAGTCTTGCACAAAATTCCAGCCTCGTCCCCGTCGTCCCTAACCATCCAAAGGCAGCGGGCAAGCATGAGCCTCGCCTTGTCACTACCGCACCTAACAGACTCCATGAAGCATCCCATCGCTTGTGCTTTGAGCTTCAACGGATTGTTAAGCAGATCCTTGTCCATTCCAAATTCCTCCACAGCCTCCTGTTCCCCTCCCTCTTCCTTCTTCACCTCCTCCTCCTCTATCTTAACCCCTTCCTCCTTTGCTTCCTCGACATTGTCATCGACTTCCATAGCAACCGCACCGCCAACTTCCTCAGCCGCCTCCGCTTCTTCTCCCGCTCCCCCTTCCCCCCCGGACTTGGCAGTGGCAGCGAGAAGGAGGCAGTGCTCGCCCCAACTCAACCAAGTCTTCCCATAACTCGGGCATATCTGCGTCGCTTGGCAATAAGCCTGGGTTGCATTATTCTTGCTCCCAAGGAGCGAAAGAAATTCAGCCTTGAGCCTGAAAAGCTCTGCCTTTTGCTTGGGGCTGAAGTAGTCGAGGTTGGTATTGTTCACTATGTTGAGCCCGCCCTTCCAGCTGTCTTCGGAACCCTTGCATGCGATTATCTGCTCCCTGAGCTTCTCGTACGCGTCGTGGACGTCCATCGTCGACACACTGTAGAGCTTGCTAAGGCTGTTGAGGGACACTTCCTTGACATTCTGCTTCCTCGCGATCTTGCTCAGCCTGATTGCCGTCCAAGGCCTATCGTGGAGAGTCGCAAGGGCCCTCGACTCAATCCAATTGAAGTTGCTGGTAATCGCGGCGAACATGTGGCCCCTCCAGGTGAAGAGGTCGTCGAAGACGTTCAGGGGGTCCCACTTGTTGGGGAGCCTGTCCCTCCAAGTTGAGAGGATATTCTTCAGGTTGGGGTGCGTCTTGTTGCGATTGTGGTTCGAGACCTCGACCATGATCTGCCCGCTCTCCCTGAGCTCGACCAACCTGTGAAACAAGCGCAAGAGCTCAACGTGGGCCTCCCCTCCCGTAGACAGTGGTGGCAAGAGCTGCCAGTTGTGAAGGGCGAGCTGAACGCACTGGGCGCAAAGCTTCTCGACGTCGTTCAGCTTCCCGTCAGCAATGCTTAGGTAAATCTCGTGCAGCTTGTTCTTGGGTGCTCCGCCCTCCAAGGCCGCAACAACGCTTGGGTTTCCGCACATCTTCCTAACACTGTCCCAATCCCTGAGCTTCCAGCTACAGTCCATCAAGAGCTCAGCCCTGTTGGCGTTCTCTGCGTACTCCTTCAAGACGGTCCACTGCCCGAGCTGCTTGTTGAGATCGACCCATCTCTCCTCCCAGAGGCTCATCTCGTCAACCCCTCCCTCAACCTCCTCTCCCCCAAATAATATTGCGCCGTTTATCAACTCGTCGTACCCTTTCACTGCGGCGTTCAGGTCACCGTACATCTCCTGGCTGATCGCCTTCCTCGTGGCGTCCGTCTTGAACATGTCCTTCATCAAAGCGAAGCTCAAGTCATTCTCCCCGAGCTGATCCAAAAGTGTCTTGGTTGCCTTTCCCCACTCCCTCCTCTCGTCCTCTCCCTCGGAATCCTCCATCTGCCCCTCCATCAGTGGCAGCACGTCGTACCAAGCATTATAGTTGCTCCCAAGACTACCGACCAAGTTCGCATTCAACGCCGGCATCGGATCCAACTTGAGTACCCCTCTCAAGAGGCCAGTAACAATGTTGAGCCTCTGGGCAGGCCTGGGGTAACTAACACCCCCAGTACTGTCGCAACAGCCCGGCTTCCTCGAGATATAAAGAAACTGCCTGTGGTAAGGCCTGCTCAGTAGAGTCTCCAGCGGGGGGACCAAAGCCTTCCTACACCTGTCGCTCGAGAGCTTCGACCACGCAGTCTTGAACAGGGATATCCAAAGGGTCTGCGCCAGCTCGACGTTGGCGTGGGCGAGGACCCTCACCGCCGACAGGCACCTCCCCCTCCCCGCACCGCTTGCGTCCCTCTCAACGTTGAGCAGCCTTCTGAATTCCTCGTAGCCTTCCCCGCAGCTCAGGTTCCTTTCCCCCTGGCTGCCCTTCTCAACACTGGGGTTGCCAAGCCAACACGTCTCCTCCTCTCCGACGCCTCCGCTGTGAGAAGACGACGCAAGCAAGAGGTCGACGCAAGCGACTAGCCAGTACCTACTTCCGCATCCCTCCCAATCCGTGTACAGGAGCTGCGTGAGGACGTCTAGGGGGGTCCTGCCGGACACTCCGGCCGTGGCGACGTCATTGGCCCCGATCTCCTTGGCGTGCTTTCCGAGCCACTCGGTGGTCTCAGCCGAGCTGACGAATTTTTGCGCTGCAAACAGGTTGAAGAAGGTCTCCCTTATGCTCAAATCTGCGCTGAGAAGTCCCTGGGTGTGAGGCTTTCCCAGACTGCTCTTTGGCCAGAGATTGAGCCGGTCGGCTATGTTGTCCTTGCTCCCTTCTCCGCCCTCGTCGTCAGTCACTCCATCCTCCTCCTCTGTCTTCTTCTTTCTTGCTGCAACCTTTTCGCAGTTCTTGTCATAGTATTCGACGAGGAACTTGAGGCTCATGCCGACGAGAGGCTGAGCAGGCACCTCAGGAAGCCGATCGAAGCTGCTAATCTTCCACACCAAGCTGCTCCTCTCCTTCTGGGTGAGGGGAGCCCTAACATCAAGGAGCCACCTTCCGACTATGCCCACGACGGTCATCAGCAGTGGGATGCTGTCGCTCTTGTCGAGAAGAACGCTGAGAACCTGGAAGCTCGGCTTCCTGAGCTCGCCGAACCTCTCGAAGATGTCAGTCCTAGTGAGCAACCTTACTCCGACCATGAGGCTCCGAATAGCTGAGCCGGGGGGCACAACCTCCTTCAAATCGTCCGCGGTCGCCTCTTCAAAGATGGCCAACGTTGGTGTCGCCAAAACCTTCTGCAGTCCGCTGCCGTCCATCTGGCTCATCAGGGCGGCCATGCTCCTCGTGGAGATGGTTGCCGCTTGAATGTGGTCCCGAGTGAGACGCTGAGTGAGCCTCACAATGGCAAAGGAAAAGTTCTCGACGAAGGCCTTGTTGAACTTTCCAACGTCTTCGATGATGCGGAGCACGAAGTACGCCGCACACCTCCCTCCGCCCCTACCGATCTCAAAGTTGTCCGTGTCGCCACTGTCTTTGAAATTTGGGATGTTGCTCATACCTCTCATTCCACCCTTAGTGCTCACGGTGCCGGACTTGTCGGCAATTGCGTCGCCCATGATTGTCTCGCACTGCTCCTTGAGGTACTGGTAAAAGCCGCTGTTCACCAAATCCTCCCCTGGGTCGGACACGTCGTACAACATGCAGAACTTCACTGTGAACTCATGGAGCTTCTTCCTAATCTCTGTACCGTTGTTTTTCGACGCCGCCTGGAAGGCGGGGTAGAGAATCAGTTTTACTTGCCCAGCATTGTCTAGGATAAAGGCGTTAACCCTGTGAGGGGCCTGGTGCAAGATGCTATTGAGCAAGTCAAGGCCTGTCTCGATGAGCTCGGTGGGCACCATGTAAACCTTGTCCTTCCCGCCATGCTTCCCCGCGCTCCCCTGCTGCTGAGGCTGACCCCTCATTCTCGCCGTCTGCTTCCTCAGCTTCAGCTCCTCGACCTTTTGCTCGTTGCAGTGCGCAAAGAGCTTGTCAAAGTACTTGGCCTGGACTTTCGCCGCAGGGCCAAACACATTAAGAGCCCGGTCGAAAAGGACGATGGCTCTCTTTGCGAGCCTCTTCCCGGCAACATCCTTTGAGTCGGCCATGAAGAGCGCGAGCCTGAGGAGGAAGTTGGTAACGAGATCAATCATCGCTTGGTTCAGCTTAAATTCGTCCTCCATTTTCGAGGAATCGACCTTGATCGCCGTTCCATCGGCGGTCTTTAGTTTCTTTCCTCCTCCGCCGTCCTTCTCGGTAGAGGCTTTCTTGCCATTCTTACTAATCTTCCCCTCGTCCTCGACAATATCCATTTTGTCATCTTCGTTACTCTTCCTTTTCGTCTTCGATTTCAACTTCTCCTGCCTCTCGAGCTCCCACCTTATGATGAGGTCGGCAAGCGAGATGGCGAGCTGGCGATTTTCGAGGGCGGTATTTGGTGGCAGCCCAAGCTTGTTCAGGCTGTTTACTATGTGAGGCACGAACTGGCTCCTGTACGTGTAGAAAATTCGGGGGTGGTTGGAGATAATGTGCCACATGTGGATGAGCTGGGGCAGCGCATGGCCCTCCTCGTACATGATCTTCTTGGTCCACTTAATGGCCTTGATGAAGTCGGTCGCGGGGAGCCTCAAGGGAAGGGCCGGGACGAGAATATCCAAGGCCACCCTAACGAGCTTCTTCGCCTCGGGCTGGAATGTCCTCAGTAGAGCCACGTAAACCTGGAGGATGATCTTCGAAGGGGTCTCGTAGACAGAAATGAACCTGCAAACGTTAACGTAGGCCCACTGCTTGCTCGTGTTGTCCTCGGACTTGAGGTGGTTCCAGGCAAACTTGATGAGCTCCTTCCTATGCTCAATGAGCTCCCTCCCCATAAACTCGATCAGGAGGGTGGAGAGCTTCAGAAGCTCAATGTTGAGCCTCTCTCCGTGACCTCCCTTGCCCCTCCCGGACGGTGAAGTGTCCAAGGCATCCCGCATGAAAATGTCGATAATCGCACTATCGACAACATCGCTTCGACTTGTAGTCCCGGTGTTGCTGACCTTCTCGACAGCTGAGACCCCATCCCCCTCCTTGGCCTTCTCTTGCTTGACGTCATCCCCTGACCCATCGGGGAGCTGCTGGCCTCCAAAGCCATAAAGATTTTTTTCGGCCTCAAGGGTAATTTCCAACATGGGAAGGACAAGCATCTGCATCGCGTGAACGTTCTCGTCTTCGCCGGTGCCCTTGTCCTTGAGGCCCTTGAAGAATCTGTGCAGAACGCTCTTCTTGTGGTTGTCATGGAGCACGTTGGAAACAGTGTGCTGGAAAAACCCCTTGACAAACGTAAAGTCAACAACGGTCTGGTGCTGGAAGACGTCAAGAAGATCAAACAGCAGCTCTACGTCCTCGGGGCGATTCGATGCGAACCCAACGAGGCACTCCGCAAGCAGCTTGCTCTCTAGTTTGAAATTGTGCAGCATGCTCTCCTCGTTGGCAAGCCTAACCTGCCTTCCCTTGCTCCTCCACAGCGCTCGCATGGAGTCGAAAATGACGGCATGGTGAGATTCTGTGACATAACTTTCATCCCTCTCCATGATAATCTTGAAAATTCTCAAGCCCTGGTACATCCACTCCAGAGAGTCAAGAGTCATGACAGTAGACTCTGGGGGGGTCTTGCCCTCGCAAAGCAGGTTGTACGTAGAAGACGCCAGGGCAAACGAGTTGGACGCTTCAAGAGCGTCGTTGGCGAGGCGCGCCGTCTTCTGGGCGTCCTCGAGGGTCTCCTTGGTCTTGCGCTCCTCGTCCTGGGCAGACTTGACGTTAGTGTCGGGGGCTCCAGGGTTGGTCTTGGAGGCGTTCGAAATTGCACTCTGAAGCGCTGATTTCATGCCCTTGTGCTTCTCCTCGGCAACCTCGACCTTCTCCATGGCGTCCTTAACTTCAACGTAGAGCTGCTCCTGGGATGCTGACGACCTCGTGAGCTTTGGCCCCCACGAATGAGCAGATGGGACGCCGTGGCGAGTTTTCAAAGGATCAATAACCTTCCCGTCTTCCTCCTCGCTCGTGCTCGCGCCGCTATCCTCGCCCTCGACCCTATCCTCGTCGTGCTTCGTAATGGCGAGAGCGGTGCCGAAGGAGATACCTAGGAGCAACTCCGTCCCCTCCTCAGAACTCAAATAGTCCCTAATGGGCTTGGCCTCGGGCAACTTGAGCATGGACACAAAAAAGGTGCTGTATTTGGTCTTGCCGAAGCGCGTATGGTCGAGGAAAAACTTGACCGCCAGCTCGGCATGATTGCTCAAATACACAGTTAGAGGGGCCTTGTAGGGGCTGAAGGCCTCGTTGAAGCGCTTGAAGGAGACCAGGTCGGACTCCAAGTCCAGAGTGACGTCTACCAGGGGCTCCAACATCGACTCGACGTTCGGGAGGTGCTGGAAGAGGTTGATGAGGGAAGCAGCAACCAAGGGCTCCTCCCCGGACCTGAAGGTGTTGCTTTCAATCAACTTCCTGGAATTTTTCCAGTGCTGCAAGTGAGCGAGAAGCTTTTCGGCGAGCTGAGGGTTGAACCTCGACCCTAAGAGGAAAAGGAGCTTACTCAGCCCCGAGGACAGGTGGAGGGAAAGGCTCTTGTGATCGGCTAGCTTCATAATGATTGGCTTGAGATACTTCATAAGGGTCTCTTCGGCAAAAATATTCAGCTTGCTCTTGGCATCCAAACCCTGAGCTTCCCCGATTTCGGCAGCGAAGTTCTCGTCCACTTCTCCTAAGGGTTTCTCGTTTATCTCCACGAGCTCTCGCAGTGTCGCGTGGGAGGCCAACACAGCTTGGGGATGAGAACTTACGATGGACTTGAAAACAACGTCGATGGCCATCGTCCGCACGTCGGGAAGACCCTTGATCGAGTCATTCATGAAAAATCCGACTTTGTTCTTGTGGATGATCGCCCTGCAGAAGAGAATGGCCGACACCCTGAGTTGGATCCCATGCGGAAGCTCGGACTGAATCGTAATCGTGGGCCCCCCCGTGACACTTGAAGACAGAGAGGACGGCCCCCTGAGGAATATTGCCGAGGCGTGAGGGTTGGACGAGCTCGTAGACCCGCTACTCTCGTCGCCGTCGAAGTCGCTCCCAGCGTTCATCATGGCCTTGAGGGTGCTGGTGATGTTGGCGTCCAGCTCGAGCATCCCAGGGGCCTTGGAGACCAAGAAGGTTAGAGTCTCAGTGATTCCGACCTGCTGAACGAGAGGGAGGGTGCTGAACGCCTTGCCAAAGAGCACCTTCTTAATGGCCGACTCGTGGGATTTTAAAAGCTCGGCGATAGAGGTTCCGAGGCTGTTGGAGATGTGCTGAATCGCAAGACGCGCCCCGAATCGTACAATGTGCTTGGAGCTCGTGAGCTCGTTGGCGAGCATGTGAACTGTCTCCGGAGGAGGGGGCATGAAATCTTCCGCGCCCTCAATCTCCATAGCGTCGTCCTCGTCCTCACTGCCAACCTTGCCGCCTGCCTTGGCAACGGCTGCCCCGGGAAGAGCCAGGGCGTCAATCCAAACGTCGTCCTCCGCCTCCATATCTCCGTGAAAGAAGGTCAGCATGCGCACGAGGAAGCCGAGGGATCCCTCGACGGCAGCGCTGGATACCTCCCTTGGCGAATCCTTTAGGATGAAAAGGGCCGCAGTCATTATTTGCGTTTCAAAGGGTGCGGCAAAGGTCAGAGATAGAGACCGGCAGAGAGTGTAAATCCCGTCGTAGGCGCCTGACTTCAGGTTCCAAGGCTTGTCTAAACATGCCTGGAGCAGGGACGAGAGCAAGTGCTCAAAGAGTAAGTGGTTGACGGCCACCGAAGGGTCCTCGGGGACCATTTCCTTCGCCCTCAAAACGAGATATTTGATCATTCCAATCGCGGCCTTCTTGGCATCTTCGCTGCCATCACAGAGCATCGAGACAAGGGCGTGGTTGATAACAAAGGGGTCGGCGCCGTCGTGGAGGGGCGCGAGGAGGCGGAAGCTTCCCATGAGAGGGACGGACTTGCTGCTGTTATGCCTCGATGACGACGAGGACGAGGCAGGGGAGGAAGGGGAAGAGGAGGACGACGCCGAGCGGGTGTCCTTGATTATGGACCCCTTTCCGTCGAGCCGAGCAACGAAGTGGCTCTGAGACGACAGGAGAAGCAAAATGTGGTTTCCAAGGCCCTTGAAGAGGACCTGGCACTGGGAAGAGATCTCCTCATCCTTGACTATTGTCCCGTACAGGAGCCCCTCGGCGACCTTCTGCAACGTGCGATCCTTCGCGGAGTGCTCGCGGGTTCGGGCAGGAAAAGGAACCCTTTTTGATGGCAAGTCGTCCCCAGGGAACGAATTATCACTGCGACGAGGGTGGAGAGCGGGTGAGTATGATGATATATGTAAGGCAGGTGATGTGCTGCTTCGCGATGCTTCCGCGATGCTTCCCTGCTGTCCGTGTTGCTTCCTTGGAATGCCCCTGGCTATCTCACCTTCCGTCCGAATCCTCCTCGTCCGTATGATCGGCCTCCTCTATGACGTCCGCCGCTGACCTGCTCGTCGAGAATTTGAGTGGTTTCTTCACATTAATAACGGTGTCAACGAATGTCGATAGAGTAGTCTTCAGGAGCTGGAGCGCGGCTCGCGCCTGGTGTGTCTTGACGGACTCCATGAATTCCACGCAGTAAGCGGTGAGGTCGCAGTCCTCGAGCCTCGCTGCGTTGGCCTCGTGGATGTCCTTGGGCAGGGGGGGGGATATGCTTGGGGAAGGATCTGTCACGGTTGGCCCATCGGGAACCTCCACGGGGGGGTAGGGCGGAGTGCTGAGTTTCTGGGCCTTGGAAACCCGCTTCAGTACCTCCACGGACGCGGAAATTGCCTCGTCGAGAGGTAGGCTGAAGGCACCGCCTTCCCCTTCAATCGCGGTTACCCCCTTTTGCTTCTTGGTGCCCTTGGGCTTGTCATCGATGGCAATAATGTCGGCTGACTCGGCCCACTCGCATTGGAGGGCCACAGCTGGATGTTCCCAAGCCTCCGGGTTCTTGATCGGCAGGTTCATGGGCTCGTCGAGAAACCTGCGGTTCCTTCCCCCCAGCTTTCCGAGCAGCCTCAGTGCGAGCATCCCGAACGGGTAGGGCGCCGGTCGAAGGTGGTTGCAGAGGGACGTCATGAGCTCCGTTAGGACGTCCTTCTGCTGGCACATTACGGGGTAGAGGAAGTCGGGGGTTAGGTTATCGACCCAGAACTCCAAGGTCCGGAGGCCGAGGTTCACGAGGTCTCCGTAGGACCGGAGGGCGTGGACCATGAGGCGCATGAGGAGGGGGAGGTGGGGGAGGAGGGAGGACAGGCGGGCGGGGATCGTCAGGCAGAGCTCGACGATGGTGTCCCGCATGTTGCTGTCCTCGGTGGCGGCGTGGACCCTGTGGAGGCCGTTGAGAACGGTCGGGAGCAAGGGGAGGAGCTCCTTGTACGAGTGCTCGAACTTGCCTCCAGAGATGCTCCTGAAAAGGGCCCTCAGGAGGTAGTAGAAGTTCCCCGGGGACGAGGTCTGGGTGGCGGAGCGGAGGCAGGAAACCACTAGGGTCTGCAAATGCGGCCTGAGTACGGCCTCGTTGTTCGGGAAGA
>BRXZ01000170.1:5677-23553 GCA_030267625.1 Triparma retinervis
CCCCCCCTCCTTTCCTTTAAATGATCCTTTTGCTAGCCTTCTTCTTCATTCTGGTACCCTCGCTGAAGGTGCTGCTCCTGCTGAGCGCAGTCTTGGCTGGGCTTGGCGACAAGATGGCATCAAGGGGCTTGTGTTTCTTGCTCGGGCTGATGACCTTCTTGGAAAAGGGGTTGCGCTTCCTTCCCATAGTCGCGGGGGCGACAGGAGGCACAGGGACCACGTTCTCTTCCTCATCCGCCGACTCTTCCTTATCGTTTACCTCCATGTTAGCGTCCTCAGCCTCATCCAGTTCTTGTTCTTCCTCCTCAACATCCTCTTCCCCCCTCTTCCCTACAGGCGTAACGTGAGTCAGGTTCTGCCACCTCTCACCCTCCGCATCCTCTGAGGTCTCTTCCTCCTCTTCCTCTTCCTCCTCCTCCTCTTCTTCTTCCTCCTCCTCTACCGCCCTCGTCTCCTTTGCGAAAAGTACCCTTTCAACCAATCCCCTCTTGACTCCCGTCGTGAGATCTGCCTGATCGCATAGCTTGAGGGCAATGTCATACGCGCCCTCAGTGTGGAACCTGTTGGCAAGGTCGGCGCACCTTTCGACCCTATTGGCCTCGAGGGCGGACTGGAAGAGTCTAAGGGCGATCTTATCGAGTCCCTGGCACATGTTGTCGTAACCTTCCTCATCATCCTCATCGGCAAATTTCTTCTGGGCCAAGGCAAGGTTCGCCCTGGCGAAGAGCTCCTCTTGAGCAACTGCCGTAACCCCGCCCCTTGCGATGGGGATCCTAACTTGCAACGCACTGGTGACTTGCCTCCTGAGCACCTCCGGGTTCTCGTTGCCTCCCTTGAGCGGGACAACAATGAACTTTCCAGAGTTGACCGAGACAGGCCAAAACTTGTCCTCCCTGCTCTTCTTGAGGGGGATGGTATCGAGCATTGGGAACCACTCTCCTGAACCAGTCAGCGCGCTAACGTAGCCGTCCGTTCCCATCACGCAAAGCTGCAGGCTGTCAGAGAACCCAGACCAAAGGATCTTCCCGTCTCCGGATACGCAGCCCACCTGTCCCTGCTTGACAACCTCACGAGTGTTCATGTCGAACACCTTGAACATCAAATTCTGGCCTGCACTGACGGCCATGCCGTCACCGTGGTAGAAGACAGCAAGGAACTTGTCCCTCGCCACAGACGTGACAACCTCCCCAGGAATCCAGAAGATTTCAGTCTGAACTCCGTTGAGAGTGAAGGTCCTGAGAAACCGACTTGTGGTGGCGACGGCACAGAAACCTCCTGCTCCCTCCCCCGAAGCAGCCGCAAGGACCCTCTCCCCGCCAGGAAGGTTGACAGTCCAGTCCTTGGTGCTGGTGGGCCCGAACGTGTCAAACTTGTGGAAGTGCACGGTACTACCGGTGCTCCTGCCCTCCCTCCTTTTCCTGTCAGCGTTGATCTTGTCCCTCTTCATGCTCTCTTTGACAAGGTCACTAACTTCGGCTCCGGCCTGTTCGATCTCATCATTGACCTCCTCCTCGACCTCGTCGTCAAGCACATCCGATGCGAAGAGGGCACCGCGGTCGCACAGAGTTCCGACAATGAAGTCAGTCTCGTGGCTGAAGGCGACATTCCTCCTCGTCCCAGAGTCCCTGAATTGAACGTCGTACGAGCAGCTGCGCCCGTTCGACACGGATGTCACGCAACCCACGTGGTTCCACTGCAAGATGCGAGGGGCGCGGCCGGACTCGTCAAAGAAAATTGGGGTGGAGGAAACCTGGAAGGGAGGCTGCTTCAATTTGGCAACCATGGCCTGGAGGGCAGGCAAGTCGAGAGCCTTGGCGGGCTCATCCTCCTGCAGGTCCAAGTCGACGTCCTCGTTGATCTCAGGTTGGGTAGCGTCGATGTCAACGTTCATGTCGGCATCCTCGTCGTCGGAGGCCTGGGAGGCAGCCGGGTCCGAGGAGGAGGCGGGCTTAGAGGAAGCCTCAGCGGAGTCATCCTTCTTCTCTACAGGCGTGTCCTCGATAGTCTCAAACAAATCGTCGTCATCGTCATCGACATTATTGTTGCCCATCTTCGCACCGGACTTGGTTGCGGCCTCGGACTCCTTCTCGAGTGCATCGAAGTCGGTGCCGATGAGGGGGAAGCCACTGAAGTCGAGCTCCCCCTCCCCAAGGTTCTTGACAAACCTTCCGTTGGTAATGTCCCAAAGGGAGACGGTCTTGTCCTTTCCAAGAGTCGCGATCCACCGGCCATTGGCCTTTCCCTGAAGAGCCACTCCCTCCCCTCCCCTGCACTTTCCTCCGATCCACTTGCCTTGCTCTCCCTCCTTGAAGTACTCGACCTCCCCGTTGCCCCCGGGGGCGACAACGACGTTGTCGGGAGAAATGTTGAGCCTCAGGAGCCTGTTATCGTCGCTCTTGCCCAAATCTTTGGGCACGGCAGTGCCTACAGTGTCGGCGCTGACCTTGACCTTCTCAAGATCCCAACCCTCGGCGGCGTTGCCGAGGCTGTCGTACTTGTAGACGTAGCACCTATGATCGGTGGTGTAGAAGGCGACGAAGTCACGCGTGGCAGCCATGGACATGACGCCCTCGCTCATGTCCCTGGCAGTCGTGGAGTGGATGTCCACGATGTGGGTGTTGGTCTCAGTGTCAGAGGGGGTCATCGGAACCCAAGTCACACCGGGGGAGATACCTCCCACAGCAAGAACGTTGGAGAACCAGCACATGGAAAGCACGGCACCGCTCAGGCGAGGCCCCGCGAAGGACGAAACCACCTTGAAAGGGCATTTTGAGGCGGACTCGTCTTGGGAAAGGAGGGCATCGGCAGTGGAGGAGGAAGAGGCTGCGATCGACAAAATTTTTGTCTAGAGAGAGCAGGGAGAGAAGCACATAGGGCGCACAGGCGGGAGGTTAGAACTGAAACGACCGCAAAGGACGAAGGAAAACCTTTTCAAGTGAGGGGGCGGGAGATCTCACCTCTCCTGTTTCCAAACCAATGGCAACCCTATCGCCAGAAATCTTGCACATAGCCGTTATGGTATCATCATTAAAGTCTATGGCCACGCCGTTGTAGTACAGGGAGCCATCATCATTGTTAAAAGTGAGCTTTTCGACTGGAGGGAATCGGGAAGGGAAGAGGGGGGAAGAGTCAGTGATGAAGCCGTCCCGAACATTTTATTCTGCCACACAGCATGCTTACATTCCATTTTCGTCTCAGAGTGTTGCTTAGAGGCGCCACAAAAACAGTGCAGAACCAAAAGCAAAATTTGTTGAAAAGTCGAAAAAACGAGGGAAGCAAAAACCAAAGAAAGAAAATTGCATTTCTCCATCTTGCGAAACGTCGATCACATACTTCCGGTAGTGTCTGAGTTTTTGAGAGTCTAAAGGATCCCCATCAGGTGTCAAAACGGGGCCAAAGCGCTCATCTTGGCTCGGTTCATCGTTTGTAAAAGACCGGGGAGTGAAGAATAGCAAAATTTGAGTGGAAGGCGGGCTGTTATCATGACAAAGAGGAAGACGAATCCGACTAACAAGGCCAAGGAAGGCGCAAAGTTTTCCACTGGTGCTAGTCACACGATGTTTCCCCAGTTGCCACCAGATCCTCCTGGGTCAGCGTTTTGGCAATGCCCAGGGACCTCACAAGCTCCTCGCGACGTGTCAGCTAACCCCTACAGATCTATATTCTCGACGAATCGTTACGACAGATCGATGTGGAACGACAATGAGAGGTCGCTGCCGGAGGGGTGGGGCATGGAGTTCCGACCAAAGGGCGAGAAAGGCTTTTACAAGACATATTTCTGTCCCAGGGGTCGTGCCTGGGCGAGCCTCGTGAAGGTGTTGCATTTTGTTGCGGGTGGTTGTAACTATAGCACCTTGACTACCAACCACAAGGTAAGTTTGGGGTTGCATTGCACGTTCCTTTTCTGTCTTGTCCAGGGCAGTTGCTTCCTCTGCCGTGCTTCCTTTGCCGCTTCCTTTGCCGCTTCCTCTGCCGTTTCCTCTGCCGCTTTCTCTGCCACATCTTCTACCGCCTCCTCTACTGCGAGTCTCACTAACACAACACCAACTCCCCCGACGCAGCCAAAATTGGATCAATCCCAGATGTACTACACCGCCCCCAAGGTCAACTACAGGAGGTTCACCAACCTTGACCTTGGAACGTTCGATAATCTCCCCATCGAAAAGATGAACGAGGGGAATGTAGATAATCTGTACGCGACCGTTGTAGAATTTCTTAAGCAAAATCCCCAGAAGATGGAGGTCATCAAGGAGGGCGAGTCGGGAGGTGCCGAGTGCAAGAGGGAAGCCAAGAGGTTGATTGATAGGGCCTCCAAGCTGGACATATATGGCATTTGGGAGGCGAACTTCAATGCTCTTCTGGCCGAGGCTGCGGAAGGCAAATTCAGGAAGGACAGGGACATCGGCCCCCATGTCGCGAAGCTGGCCAGGGTTTGGGAGAGGAGGATCCTGCGGCTTGGACGCAAGGTAACGTTGAAGGTGAGATAACGGACGAGAAGTCTTACGCGCATACATAAATTCAAAGCTCGAAGGCTAACCTTCTCCCGTCGTCGCTTCGCTGCTCCTGCGCTCTTCTTCGCAGCCAAAGAACTCTCAAGTCGTAGACACAGAGATGCTTTGGGAGAGGTTTTGCGCGCTTCTCCCCACCCCGGACCCCACTGTCGTCCTCGACAAGGTTGTCATTACCCATCATGCCAAGATAACGAAACTCATGGAGGAAATTCGCAGCAAGGAGAACACCAAGGACTTTGCCCCGGAAGATCGGATGAGGTTCCTAGGCATGAAGATGTTGCTCGAGTCTAATGCCCTCCCCGCATTTCAGGGAGATTGGAGGAAGATACCTTACAAGGAGAGGGCCTACGAGCACCTCAGGGGTTACGTGGTGTGCGACGGGCTGAACGGGGACGACATGACCCACGCAATAGAGGATATGAAGACATGCCTGCCAACGGGTTTCGTAGGTTACAACTATATTTTGGACGAGGGAGGGGAGGGTTGGATGAAGGAGTATGGGGAGGGCATCAAGGCTCTCGAGGGGGGCATGGAGGGATCGGAAGGAGGGGGGGAAAAGAAGAACAACAAGAACAAGGACGAGGCCACGAGGAGGGCCCAAGTCATGAACTGCATCGAGGCGATGAAGATCAACGTCGAAGAGCGAGTCCTCAATAGTATGAAGGTGATCGAGAAGAACGAGATAGAGACCAACAAGACAGCTGTGGTAAATTGGGAGGTTGAAGAGCAGGCCGTCTGGGGGATCGACTGCTACACTAGGGGAAACATTGTCGAGAGCCTCCCCCCCTCCTTCACCAAGGAGCAGATTGCAACCTTCATCGACGACTACGTCCTTCCAACCATAAATAGCCTCCCTCACTCCTCCGCCCATAGCCTCCTCTCGACCATGAACCTCCTCCTGTACCCCAGCCCGTCCATTCACGTCTCTTCCGCCCACAAGACCGCCTTTTACGACGTCAAACTTGGAGGAAAGCAGCCGCAGTTCGTTGCCAAGGGAGCCAAATGGGTCAAGGACGCAATCGAGCTTATAGGGCAAGACAGCTTCAGGGTCCACCCGAAGGGGCACGGGGCCGTTTGCAGGGCCCCCCAGGGGCTCGAACTGAATCGCCTCGTAACCTTTTACAGGGGTGAAGTGTACCCGAGCTGGAGGTGGAGCGAGAAACAGGATGCCATCACGACGGTTCAGAGGAAGGTTGGCATCAAGCCCAACCTCCCAGACTTCTACAACATGGCCCTGGAGCGGCCCCGTAGCGACCCCGAAGGCTTTGGTCTCCTCTTTGTTGACGCCAGCCGCAAGGCTAGTATGGGAAGCAGGTGAGAGTGAGATTGGCCAAAATGTGAAACGAATAGCCCACGGCAATTAAAACATTAACGCAACCCCTCGCTTAACCTCGCTTCACCTCGCATCGCTTTCCTCTTTGCAGCCTCAGCCACAGTTGCAACCCAACCTGCGAGGTCAAGGCCGTTTCCAAGGACGGGAAGCTTTCCCTTGCCATGACGACTGTGCGGCCTGTGTGCTACGGCGAGGAGCTGACGTTCGACTATGGAGCGGTCACTGACAGCATAATGGAATACCAGAGCGCCATCTGTCTCTGCGGGAGCCTGCAGTGCAGGGGAAGCTTCCTTCACTTCGCGGGGGCCGAGCAGTATCAGAAGATCATGAAGAAGACTCACGCAATTGCTGTGAGATTCGGGAAGCTGCTCAAGCAGTGTGTTGTGCCGAAGCCTGACAACCAGCTCCTTAAGGCCCATGGGTTCAACACCGCCGCTTTCGGGGCTGTTGCGAGGGGCCCCTCTGGCGAGAGCATGGATTACGTCCCCCTCTGGCTCAAGGGCTACGTGACCGAAGTCCTAGCTTACATTGAGTACGAGAGGAGGGCCTTGCCGTTGTCCCTGCTCTGCGACTCGAGAGATCGCGCCAAGGCGGCGGCTAGAAGTGGCCAACCCCCTCCTCCCCTCACTGCCCCCCAGTCTCCAACGAAAGGCAGTAACCAGCAGGCTGCGCAAATAGAACAGACTAAGGAGATAACCTTCGAAGTCGCAGACAATGAGGGCAGGGCCAGCATGGAGAGGAGGATGCTCGACCTCACCCAGACTTTGAGCCTCGTCGGGAGGGTCCTTTCTAGGCACGCTCGCAAGAAGTTCAAGAGTCACTACAAGACGAAGACAAAGACGAAGACGACGTCCACCGCCACCACGTCTCCAACCTCTCCCGCCGCCATTCCCACGATCCACGCCCCTCTGCGCATCCTTAGTGACAAAGAGGTCGTGAAGAAGCTGTGGACTGACCGCGACTCGATCATCCACCGGATGTTGAACACCCTGACTTACGCCGGTCTTCGCTCAGAGGACATGGCCGAGCTTAGGAACTGCTCGAAGGAATTCGAGTCCCTAAAGCCAGAAAATGTGAAGCTCCTTGACGACCCCGTTCAGGCCGCCAAGGCCCGCAAGGATGTCAAGGCTGCCATGGAGAAGGTCAGGGAGGTCCTCATCTACAAGCTGTGTAGCGATACGAAACCTGCACCCTTCAGCTGGGAGCGGCACGCTGCGGCGGCTGACCTGCTGCTGTTCTATCAGTGTACTACTAACTTTGTGGAAGTGAGCGGTTACAGCACCTTCAGCTCCGACCCTGTTATGGTGTTTGCAAGAGAACTTGGCGTCGTGAGGAGGGACAAGCTCGTAAAGGCCAAAACATCCATGAAGGGAAAGGTCCAGGCCGGCGGCGAAGTCGTCGAGATCTTAGTCGAGCGAGGCCCTGACGCGAAACGGAACGATAGGGAGCCCCACCAGAGCACCAAAACGACGGAAGAAAAGAAGCCCGAAACCAAGAAATCATTCGAAGCATTCAGCTCGACCACTCTCGGAATGAAGAGGAAGATGAAAATGGTCTTCGAGACCAGGGAATTCGCAAACAAGGCCAAAGACCTCGCCAACGTTTTCTTCCTCCACTCCCCCGAGGACGAGACCTGTGTGCCCCTCAAGGTTCTCACCAGACAGCAATGCGAAGATATGTGGTGCGAGCATGGCGAGGGGAACGACGCCGAGGATATAAGGGCGAAAGTCAGAGAGTGCCTCAAGAGCAAGGCTCAGAAAAGCAAGAACGTGTCAACCCAGTACCTCAAAGACTTCGGACTAAACAAATGGAGGTTCATCGAGGGGCTTATCAGGGACTATCTATTAGGCAAGCAGACGAACATGGACGAGGGGCTAGTTGATGGCGAGGAGGGAGTTGCTATGGTCACCAAGGTCTACGAAAAAGACTACGTTTTGGGGCAACTGCTCAGTTGGTACAAAGGGGGTATAGCCGAAGACGAACCCGCCAAATTCAAGGAGGACCAAGAACCGGTCATGGAGAGACAGAGCAACGGGTTGATAAGCGCGGATATGGCGGGGTGCCTCGCCCTCCCAGATTTCACGAAATTGTACTCAAGGCAGGGGGACATCGGAGAGGAGAGATTGAAATTCAAGGAGGAGGTCAAGGAGTATGAGAAGAAATTGGCCGAATGGAAGGCAGGGAAGGCAGCGATTGAGGAGTCAAACCTTCTGAACAGAAGGAAGTACGAGGACGAATTGAAAAAATACGAAGACTCCTTGTTCCTGGAGGATATTCGAGCATCGAGGCAGGGCAAGACCACCATCGCTTACCCCCCCCCAACCAAGGGAGAGTGGGAGAACTTAGGGCCAAACTACACCGAGAGATACGACCAATGTGAGCCCTCACCCCCTGTCGGAGGCACACTAGCCGGGCTTGCACCTGCTCTAGCCCCCATGCTCCCACCCGAGAAGCCCAAAATCGAGTTTTGGAGGGGGGTCCTGCCAGTCGAGCCCGTCATGCCGAGAGACGCGTTCACGTACAACGCCAGGAATAGGAGCTTTCTGCTGAAGTGGGTGAGCAGCGACTTCGACCGGAACGAGCGCTGGGGTCCCGACCTGGAGCGCACTTTCGGGGTCCCTAATAATAAATGCATGATCGGGAGCCCGGTTCTTGACTTCCAGATATCCGGAGATGATACTAACCTACAGACTCTCATCTGGTACCTTGGGGCAGGAGGGAGCAACGGCGTTTACACTCAGAACGAGGCGAAGAGTGAGAGGGAGCTAGTACTGAATAGAACCCTAGAGACAGCCAAGACCAAGAAGCAGAACTTCAACTGGGTCCAGTGTGATAATCCGCAGTGCATGAAATGGAGGAGACTCCCTTGGCACGTTGATGTCAACACTCTCCCTGAGAGCTTCAAGTGCGAAGATAACATCTGGGAGATGTCCAAGGCCACCTGCGATGCCGACGAGGATAAGTGGGACGAGCTCGCGGAGCAAACCCTCAGCGCCATTTTGAAGAAGGAGGATATAATTGTTGGTCGGGAGCTTGACGTATACATTGAGGAAAAGGGAAAGTTTTGCGTCGGTCTTATAAGGAAAGTCGAGATTGAGAAGTACCTGACAGAGCGAGCTCTAGTAGAATACAGGGTTACGTCAAAGTATATGGAAGAGGAATGGGTGACCATCGACAACGGGCTCACCAAGTTTGCCCCAAAAAACTTCTACACTAAGGCGAGGAAGAAAAGGTCAAGGGACGAAGACATCGAGGTAGAACCAAGTGGGAGGAAGAAGGTAGGCGAGGCGAAGGGGATGGAGGGCGTCAGCAAGGTGGAGGAGGTCAAACAGGTGGCTGAGTTAGCTGGGAAGGAAACCACACCGATGGAGGGGATTGAGGAGATGGCGGCAACACCAACGGGAGCACCGGTGGCGGTAGTGGCAGTGGAAGCGTCTCCAGTACTAGCGTTCACACCCGCACCCACACACGCACCAACACCAATTGTTACGATGCGGGAGGCGGCACCAGTTGCCGTTGCAATGGACGAGACGGTACCAGCGAACGCAGGGGAGCCGGAACCAACCCCAAGCAAGATGGTGGAGGAACCAATGGCTGTGAAGGTCACAGAGGAAATCGAGGCAAAGGAGGTGTCAATGGACCATGAACCACTCGAGATGAAGGAAACAGTGAAGGGCGATGCGATGGATGCCGAAATGCACGAGAACGTGCTGCCGACCAATAACAACACGAACTGAACGAAAGCCTTGAACTTTTTATTAGAGATGGGGTTTCTTCTTTTTTGAATTGAATTTGAAATCTTTCGCCGAAGGCGCATTTGGCTTGTGTGTCACACTCCCAAACAACGCAGATGAGGTTGAAGCTTTCCGCTGCAGGCCTGGGAAGCGCGCCTTCTCGCTTTTCTCCGGCCTGCCCTTCTTCAAACCCTCCTTCAGCTCTCGTTCGGAGTCAGCAGTGCCGGGAGGTTCTTCCGGGATCCCCTCTCCTTCGCCAAAAAAGGCCTGCGAAGACTGAGACTTCTTCATTGTCTGGAATTCTTTGAGGGTCATGTTCGAGGGCTCGACTGCTTTCTTCCCGAGATTTCCGTCGATGGTCACGCGCTTGGAAGGGTGATTCATCGGAGTTATGAGGGGCATAGCAGCGCCTTCAGGCTGCTCGCCATCACCCTTTTCCGTGGGAGTAGCAATCTCGAGATTCTTTCGAGCGTTTTCTGCGCTAGTGTGCATCGACACTGAACGCTTGGACCTGCTCCTGCGTTCGTGTTTCTTCCCCCCCCTTCCCAGCTTTCTACTTGGTGTGCCCTTGGGCGTCTTCCCTCCTCCCCTCCCTCTTTTCATGAGTCCTATAGCACAAGCCATCCTTTCAGTACTGGTTGGGTCCCTCTTGTTCACGTACAGGTCATAGCTGCATTCGACAGCCATTCGCCATCTATCCCTCTCGTCATGTCTAGGGACCGAAAAGGCATACTCTGATCCGTTTTTCTGAGAAGTGAGGGTGATGAGCTGCCTAGATTCACTGTAGGTGTAGGCACAGTGTTTGAGATCAAGCAAGAGCCTTTCCTTTATCAGGCCAAACATGCTGTAGACGTAAATCTGGGGGGGGCGGAATACGTACGGTGTTGGGATTATTATATTGCATGAACTTCATGGAAACGGAGTCCCCTCTCCGGCCCGTACCGTAGCACTTCTCTCACCTTGTGCTCGGCCAATAGCGCCCAGCATTTTCTTGAGCGGGACAGATCCGCCTTCTGATAGGAGGCGTTGACAGCCTCGTCGTCCAGGGGGGGCCCCATGAGGTAGCCGCAGTTATTTATTATCCCATCCATGGGCTTAATTTCCAAAAGGATGGTCCCCTGTGGCGTGATTGCTGGGTTGTCTGTGTCGAGCCTCATGTCCACCCCCTCCTTGGTCTTGGGCATGTAGAAAACCTCATCCATTTCAATTCTGAACTGCCCCCCGGACTTCCACGTCTCCTGGGTCGGGCGGGGATTTAAGTGAACGTAGCCTTGCCCGAGGGCCTGGTGCCTGTTATCGTCGTGGTCAACGACAGTTATGACAATCTTGGACGTCCCAGGGCATCCTGGGATTATGCAGTCGTAGTCAAACTTTGGGTTGAGCGTGTCGAACTGCGGGTCAGTCTCCCACTTCCATATCTGCCTGTCTTTTTCATCAAGGACTGTTATGATCACATAAGGGTCAGAGAGGCCATTGTCGTAGTCAGAGGGGCAGAGGTTTGACCCTGAGATGATGTGCACACGGAGGGGCCTCGGCTTCTGCCTGCGCATCTGTTTGAAGCTGTGACGCAGCTTGAATGCCCTCGCCATAGCCTGGAGGCGGATAAGAAAACGCTTCATGGTAATGTAGCGGGTCTTACAAACTCGACTTCGCCACTTTGCCACGATGAGGGTGGCGTAGTACTGCTCGAGGTGATGCTCATAGATCATTAGCTTTTCCTTCTCAAAGTGCTTCTTCGAGTAATTGATCTCGAAGACGCAGTCAGTACAACAAAAGTTGGCCGGATCAGGGCACGCGGTGGAGATGCAGCCCGCATGGAATACTGCAGAGCAGTACAGGCACCCAATGTCAAGGTTAACCGGGGAACTGGACCTCACAACAAGTGTCGTGGGGATCCCAATAGTCTGTTGGACAGTGCAGCTCTGGCCGCAAATTTCGCAGTACTTGTTTCGCTTGCTCCCAAACGGCAGTCTCTGGGGCGCGGTGAATTTGGGCTGGTATAGGAGGCCCGGGGTGGCGAGACCATCCAAAGCCACACTATCCCCCCTCACCATTTGAACCGCCTACGATGAGCGAGGGGAGGGAGATGCGGAAGGAAGGCGCGTAAGTTGACGTGGTATGTGCTGTGCTTCCCGACGAAATATTCTTAAATTCTCACCTTCTCCTTTTTGTACTGTTCCTCGACGTCAATGCTTTCTAGACGGGCAATGTCAAAGTCCTCAACGGAGAATTCTTGGTTGTGATCAGAGGCAGGCCCAATACCCCCTCCCCCAACACGGCACCTGTGCTTCTCGTACATTTTACCCACACGCTCCTCATATATACGAACCCACTTTTTCACCTTTGACTGTTGTTGACTTTCGTCGCCGTCAATGCGCTTCCAAAGGCCCCCAGGATTGTTACTGCCGGTCATACCAGCCTTTAAGCCCTTGAGAATTGTTTCGGCCTTGTCATCTTCTTCCACCACTTGGCGAACATCCTCCAACTGCTTCTCACCCGCAAACTGGGGGGGCAGAAGGTGCGCGGAAGGGGTTGCATTAGCCAGAGGTTGAGAGTAAATACTGAGGTTGCGTTCGTTTCGCGCATCGATGCTTTCCCTGCCCACCCTCTCTCTCTTTCCTCACCTTACGAAGCAATGCCCTGGACTCACTAGACATGAACCTGTCCGTCGTGTACTTCTGAATGCGTTCCCTAGAGGACAACCTCGGGAGGCTCTGCGTGTAGTTCCCATGGTTGTGCTTTGGAACTATTGTGGCATTGTCAGAAGGGCGATTGTTGCCAGGAGAGGTAGAAGACAAATGAAATGCTCCCCCAGACGACATCTGGGGCATAGACACATCCACATTCAGCAAGCCGTCCCCATCTGACAACACCTTGTCGAGCTCCGCAGACAACAAGTCCATATTCATTAGCAGGCCAGTTGGCAGGGGTTGGGACACTTGAGCTGCTGTGTGTTTATGAGTAACGTATCGGTCCCCCCAAACCTCGCAGTCGAAGGATCTATGCGCCGGTCACAACGTGCCTCAAAGTCAAATGAAAACGCGCAAGTATCCAGGGCACAACCGAAAGGATTTTCAATCCCCTCTTCTCCAGCGGAGGAGCTGCTGAAAGAAAGTAAAGGATTTTTAATTGTGGTCATGGGCTCAGGAGCATCAACACCGGCCGCCGCAAACATTCTCGAAAATGAGCTCGCGAAACCCCCTGACGCGTCAGATCTGACACCTGGTGAGTGCTTGGAGGTGACTCTCATTGTCCCCAAGGACCCGGAGGCTGATTTCCGAAGGCTGAGTTGTGGTGTGGAATTGTGATTGTGTGTGCATTTGGTTTTACTCGGAGAGGAGGCCTTATTGGATTTTAGAATTGCATTGCCATCCTGCCCGGAGATTGTCATTTTAGGAAGACTACCATCCCATTGCTCCCTAACGACATCCCTCCTTTCTCAACAACATGACCAGACACTGCCCTTGACGAGGTGAAGAGGCTTCGCGCGCTTCTTGCCAAGCATATTACCTTGCCCTCCCCCCCCCCGCTTGTAATATGCGGACCTAGTGGGGTTGGGAAGGGGACTCTCCTTCATAAGTTGATGGAATCTTTGCCCGGCGTCTTCAAGTTCTCTGTGAGCCATACGACCAGGGGTCCAAGGCCGGGCGAGGAGGATGGGAAGGACTACAACTTCACTAGCGTGGAAGACATCAAGAGTAGGATAGAAAATGGAGAGTTTCTTGAGCACGCAGAAGTGCACGGGAACTACTACGGAACCAGCTTCGCCGCGCTGCAGACAGAGCAGCAGATTGTCATCCTGGACATTGACGTGCAAGGTGTAATGAAGGTGAAGGGGGCGGTGGAGGATGGCAAACTAGGGGGGGCCAAGTACATTTTCATTCGCCCACAGGACCTCGAGTCCCTCGAGGCCCGCCTGAGGGGCAGAGGGACCGAGACAGAGGAGGCAATCCAGAAGCGGACGGCCAACGCTAAGGGGGAGATGGATTACAGCGAGGGTGAGGGTAACTTTGACAGGATCATCGTGAACGACGACCTCGACAGGGCTCAGGCTGACTTTGTTGCAGCTGTGAAGGAGCTGTACAACATGTGAATTTAGGTCGACCGCCGCTGTATGAGGCAGGTCATATCGTCGTTTGCAAATTAGTAAAAAAAAATCTTCTGCGAACAACCCTCTCATTTAAACGCCATAGCCCTACTTTTTTGGCACTGGGAGTGGCACGTACTCCCTTTCCAAGGTTTCCCAATCTGCCGTTTTCCCCGCCTTCACAGCTTTGCGGTGCGCTTCATCAGACCTAGCCTTGATGATCTCCAAACTAGGTGGGCACTCGTACGTCTGCCCAACCTGGGCCGGCTTGCAGAAAATCTCGTCATTGTCGTATTTGGCCTTTCGAGTTTTGAGGAACGCCTTGGCTTTTTCCAATCCGGGGCTATTGGCATTGTCCTCAAAAATGCGCGGTTCCATCGGAGGCTGCGTCGCCCATATGACGAAGTTCACGCAATTCTTCAGCAGCTTGGCCCCGAAGCCACTTGGGATAACAATCGCGACCGAGTGGGTGTGCTTGTCGATCAAGTCAGCATAATCGTCACTCCAAGAGACCAGCTGCTTGGCCCGTGCGTACGCCCCTCTCGCCCCTGGAAGCTGGTACTTTCTAATATCGTACAGGGCAGCATAGTGAACGTGCCTCTCATCGGTCTTTCTAAGGACGGAGGCAACAGTGTTAAGTATCATCGGGACGTTGGTATCATCCATATGGATCTTGGAACGCGAGGTGACGCTCATCACATCCGACCCGACATCTTCGTCGTAGTCAAAGGTGACGAAAGCAAACTCACAATCCTTTTTCAAGTGCGGGCCCTTGACTTCTTGGTCGACCTTCCACCCATCCGACCCGTAGCCCTTCTCGCACTTTTCCTCCTCTTTCTCCTCTTCCTCCCCCCCCTCGACCCCCCCACCCTTACCAACACCATTCTTGAAAAATCCAAAGCCACCCCACCCTTCCCCACGAAGCTGGTCCCAAAAGATCTTGAGGACTATGGACAGTATAAAAGCCGTCGAAATCAAAAGAGACGTACCATCAAGCAGTTCCGACTCCGGGAAGCTAATCTCCTTCCGAATTATGATGGAGAGGGAGATAATAATGACTGAAGCGTCCAGGATGGGCGACATGTGTGGACGGATCACAACAGATGGAAAGCTTGGGCAAGCGATCGGCAAAACCCGGAAAACTAAGAGTGAGAGTGGGAGAAAAGCTTGACTTACGAGGCCCACTAAGGAGAAGTAGCGCAAGATCAAAAGTAAAAACACAAAAAAAGATGAAATGAACAGTTCAGTCCAAATCCAGTAGTAGAGGCATGGAAAGTCAATTGCCCATCATCGACTTCACCGACCCGGACAGCGTTGTGTTGAGAATAGAAGACGACGGGAGTCGAATCCTCACGCGACCTCACGGCACCAATTCTTCAATAGCACAGGTGCAGGACTCCGAAGACGAAGAACCCTCTCACAATGAAAAAAGACCAAAGGCAACGATGCAGGATCTTCCCCCGCACCTCCGAAACCTTGGGGAGCCCAGGTTCGGGAGTATTGATATGTGCCGGGCCTGCCCGACTGTGGCGCCTGAGGAAGAGCAGCTTCTGTCACAAGAGTATCAGGGCTGGATGAGGCTCGTCAGGTTCCCTGCGGAGTCTCGTAATGCGGACACGTCGGCCACGGAGAGCAGGATGTGCGAGATTCGCGAGGATCCATCTCACGCAGCCCCGGTTTGTGCTCTCGTCAGGAGGCGCTATGCCATTGTTTCCAGGTATTCCTCCCCCAACGAGGATGGATGGGTAAAGGTGGGGTACAGGGGCAAGGTGGGGTGGACGAGGTACGATCTTTTCGCAGACGTCAAGAGATGCAGGAAGTTCGAGCTGTTCCACGGTCGAAATTACTTCTTCTGCAACGGTAAAATAATGACTGGGCCAGGTGAGATTGGGGGACGAGAATTGGAGGAGGGGAGGTAGGAGAGAGAAGGAGCGATACAAGCAACCTCATGACCAACTGCCATCTTCATCTTCATCACAATCACAATCACTCACATCTCACCTCTCGCCGTTCCTCTTGTCGCAGACTTGTCCACTTTCAGGATGAGTAACTTGCTCATATTGGTGCCGTCAGTGGTGTGGTTCGCGGTAGTTTTACCCAAGCTCGAGGGAGGGGGGACAAAGGCGTTCTGGCTCGTCGCGAATATTTGCGCCTTTATTAGCTCTTTTACGTTCCTTTGGCTCACCGCAACAACCGATCCTGGAATCATACCAAGAAGGGAGCCCCACGAAGAGCTCCTCGTCCCGGATCCGGTTGCCCAGAGCCTTAACAAGAAGAAGCAAAACTCCGACGCGCGCGACGATCACCCCTTGTCAGACGGGACGTCCCCCGCCGGTTGGAAGTACTGCAACACTTGCAAAGTTTATCGCCCCCCCCGCTCAAAGCATTGCAGCTACTGCGACAACTGCGTCGATAGGTTCGACCACCACTGCCCGTGGACTTCAACGTGTATAGGGAGGAGGAATTACAAATATTTTACCTCGTTCGTCTGGTCCTGCACCCTCCTCTGCGTCTTCATCTTCGCGTCAAGTTTCATGCTGCTGAAGCAGGAGATGGACGTAGCAACGGAGAATGAAGACGAGGACGTGGTGAGCCCAACCGCAGGGATCGACAAATTCAGCAACGCCGTGACTAAGCACCCCGTCGCTCTTTGCCTCATGGTCTTCACCTTCTTTGCCTTTTGGTCGGTTTTCGGCCTCTCTGCCTTCCACTCCGTCCTCATCTGCGTGGGGGAGACCACGAACGAGAATATTAGGGGGACGTACCAGGGGCAGGATGGGAGTGCAAAGAAGAAAGAATGGGACAGAGGTGGGTGTGGGAATTGCTGCGTGCACTGGTTCGGAGGGAAGGGCGAAGGGAGGCTCGGGGACATGGCTGAGGTCTTGCTTTCAGGTGGCGGAGGGCGGGGAGACGAAGCGAGCGATTCCCTAGTCGGGAGTTCGGTATAAAACGAATGTGCAGTGTTTTCTGCGAGTATGCTTCATATCAATTAGAAATCACCGCCGCCTCCTCTTTCCTCCTTCCTGCAGAACAGATTGTGCCTTAGCTTCTGCAGCGCCTTGGCTTGTGTGCGGACAACTTCCTTGAGCCCGTCTCCCCCCCCCGTGTAGGCCTTGATGGCCTTCTCAGATTTAAGGTGCCCGTCATCCCATTTGCTGATGGCGTCGAAATCCGCATTGGGAGGAGGAGACCAGTCAACCTGCCTAGGCTTTCCGTCAGTACCTGCGGCAAGCGAACGATTAGGGTTAGCACCGTGAGTTGAGTGTCCATCTCGTGAGACGTCTCGAGAGGTGCTCTTTCTTCATCCCCTGTTCGTCCGTTCTCACCTTTCTCCCAAACCTTCAGGGGGACGCCCTTGAAAGAATCCCCGGCATTCTTGCACGGTCCCGGAACGTGCTTGTTGGCCTTCTCTACCGTGTACAGGGCGTCGAAAACATCACCTAGATCTTTCTGCGCCTCCTCTTTCCGCTTCTTAACCTCCTCCTCGCTCTTCATCCTGCTCTCCTCGATGGCCTTGGCGTGGATTTCATCAAGCCTCTTTGTCTTGTCGCTCCTATTGGAAGGGTCGAACTTGTTTTTCACTCTTTCGTCCTACGAAGAGCGAAGGCGACGGGCGAAGGCGACGGGCGAAGGCGACGGGCGAAGGCGACAAGGCAAGCGAAAACGGTTAGCTAAGTATTGTAATGGAGGCCTCACTACTCGTCCATTCTCTCACCTCCTCTCGCTTCTTCTCTTCAGCCATTTTAATCTGAGCCTCTATAGTGTCAGTGTCTGCGAATCCTCCCTGTGCAGCTCCATCATCGTCTGGTCCAATAGCTTCCAGAGGTGCCGCGCTCCTCAAGTCAATGTCATCCTCCATTCCCTCTATTTCCCACTTGACCGCGAGGTGGTTCATGACCTCCGTGGCCTCGACATCGTCGAGCTCGGCGTTGAACACCATCACCTCCTCGACCTTTCCCACGAAGCCGTCCGTCGGCCCCCCCCCCCCGACGTAGGCCTTGGCCCCACTCGCGAAGGCCTGGTTGTCCTTGGTGTGCTTGCTCCCGTGCTCGAACGGGCTACCGTTCAGGGACATCGAGGGGGCCTCGCGGTTGAACTTGTAGGCGACGAGGTGCTTCGCCCCGGCCTGAACGTGCCCCTTGCTGCCGGTGAGGAAAGAGTTGATATCATTGTCGCGATTGTCTTTGGTCAAGAACGCCACCTGGGGTGGG
>BRXZ01000192.1:24254-35233 GCA_030267625.1 Triparma retinervis
CGTGTACCACTGGAGTATCGAGGGCGACTCCGCCCCCGCCAAGGTCTTCGATCGCCACCCGTCTTTCGGTGCCAACGTGCAAGTCATCAATTACCAGCTGTCTCACGACGGCAAGTGGTGCCTGCTCGGTGGGATCTTCTCCAACAACGGCGCCATCGGCGGCACCATGCAGCTCTACTCTGTGGACAAGCGCGTGTCGCAGATGCTCTCAGGGCACACCGGAACCTTTGCCAAGATCAGACCCGAGGGAAGGACTGACGATGCGCAGGTGCTCGTCTTCCAGGAGAAGAAGGAGAACGACACCCCCAAGCTCTTCGTCATGGAGGTTGGAAAGGACAAGGATGCCCCCGGGGGCGTCTTCCGCGTCCCGCCGGTGCCCATCCCCATGCCCGCCGAGGCCCCCAATGATTTCCCTGTTACCATGCAGTGCTCCTCCAAGCACGACATTGTCTTCATGATCACCAAGATGGGATACATCTTCATGTTCGACATCCACACTGGCCGCGCCCTCTACCGCGCCCGCATCTCCACTGACACTGTCTTTGTGGCTACCCCCCAGACCAGCACTGGAGGCGTTCTCGGCATCACCAACAGGAAGGGACAGGTGCTTCAGGTGCAGATCAACGAGGAGACTCTCGTTCCTTACATCATGAACACCCTCCGCGACAACCAGCTCGCGATCTCCCTCGCCGGAAGGATGAACCTTCCCGGAGCGGAGCAGCTCTACCTTGCTGAGTTCGACCGCCTCATGGCCTCCCAGGATGTCAGCGGCGCCGCCAAGCTCGCCGCCAAGGCCCCCCAGGGAATCCTCCGCAACACTCAGACCATCCAGCGTTTCCAGCAGATCCCGGCCCAGCCCGGACAGCCCCAGCCTGTCTTCCAGTACTTCTCCACTCTCCTCGAGAAGGGCAAGCTCAACGCAATGGAGTCCATCGAGCTCGCCCGCCCCGTGCTTCAGCAGGGACGTGCCAACCTCCTCACCAAGTGGCTTCAGGACGACAAGCTTGAGTGCTCGGAGCAGCTTGGAGACCTCCTCTCCAGCACGGACCTCGAGATGGCCCTCTCGGTCTACCTCAGAGCCAACGTTCCCGAGAAGGCCATCAACTGCTTCGCCCAGCGCGGGGAGTTCGACAAGCTCGTCGCCTATGCCGCGAAGGTTGGCTACAGGTGCGACTACGGCATGATGCTTCAGCAGCTTCTCCATCAGAACCCCCAGGGCGCCGTGGAGTTCGCCAAGAAGCTCGCGGCCGCCGAGGGAGGCAGCCTCATCGATGTCCAGCAGGCCACCGAGGTCTTCATGAGTATGAACCGCGTGCAGGAGTGCACCGCCTTCCTCCTCGAGGCCCTCAAGGACAATAACGCGTCCCAAGCCGTCCTTCAGACCAAGCTCCTCGAGATGAACCTCCTCGGAGGCTCCCCCCAGGTCGCCGACGCGATCATGCAGAACAGCATGTTCACGCACTACGACCGCCAGTACATCGCCAAGCTGTGCGAGAAGGCCGGTCTCTTCCAGCGCGCCGCCGAGCACTTCACTGAGCTCACGGACATCAAGCGTGTCATGGCCAACACCCACAACATGAACCCCGAGTTCGTCATGGGATTCTTCGGCAACCTCTCTTCCGAGCATGCCATCGAGCTCCTCCGCGAGCTTCTCGGGCGCGGCCCCTCCAACCTCCAGCTCGTTGTCCAGATCTGCCAGAAGTACAACGACCAGCTTGGCGCTGAGAAGTGCATCAAGGTTTTCGAGGACTTCAAGTCCAACGAGGGCCTGTACTACTACCTCGGTGCCATCGTCAACAACTCCCAGGAGGCCGACGTTCACTTCAAGTACATCGAGGCCGCCGCGAAGCTCGGCCAGTTCAAGGAGGTCGAGCGCGTCTGCAGGGACTCCACCGTCTACGACGCTGCCAAGGTCAAGAGCTTCCTCATGGATGCCAAGCTAGCCGACCCCCGCCCTCTTATCCATGTCTGCGACAGGAACGATTTCATCGAGGAGATGACCGCCTACCTCTACAGCAACAACCTCCTCAAGTACGTCGAGGTCTACGTGCAGAAGGTGTCCCCCGGGAAGACGCCCATGGTTGTTGGTAAGCTCCTCGAGCTTGACTGCAATGAGGACTTTGTCCGTGGCTTGCTCAACTCCGTCGGTCAGGCCTGCCCCGTCGACGAGCTCGTGGAACAGGTCGAACGCCGCAACCGGCTTCGCCTCCTTCAGCCTTGGCTCGAGGCGCGTGTCGCCACTGGCAACACCGAGCCCTCCACCCACAACGCCATCGGAAAGATCTACATCACCCTCAACCGCGATCCCGTCCAGTTCCTATCCAATAACCAGTTCTACGAGCCTGCCGTGCTTGGAAAGTACTGCGAGAAGCTCGACCCTTCCCTCGCCTTCCTTGCTTACAAGAAGGCTGGAGGCGCCTGCGACGAGGACCTTCTCCGTGTCACCACCGAGAACGGGCTCTTCAAGGACCAGGCCCGCTACCTCGTCGAGAAGCAGGACCTTGAGCTCTGGGCCGTCGTTTTGTCCAAGGAGGAAGACACCAACAAGCGTGCTCTCATTGACCAGGTTGTCCAGACTGCCCTCCCCGAGACCAAGAACCCCGACGAGGTCTCAACCACCGTAAAGGCCTTCCTCGCTGCCGATCTCTCGATCGAGCTCATTGAGTTGCTTGACCGCATTGTTCTTCAGGGATCCGAGTTCTCCAACAACAAGAACCTCCAGAACCTCCTCATCCTTACCGCCGTCAAGAACGACCAGGACAAGGTCATGGAGTACATCAACCGCCTCGACAACTTCGACGGACCCGAGATTGCCAAGATTGCCGCCAACGAACAGTACATGCTTTACGAGGAGGCTTTGACCATCTACACCAAGTTCGCCAAGACTGCCGAGACTGAGGAGGCCAAGAACGAGCTCAACGTTTCTGCCATTGAGGTTTTGGTTGACAAGATGAAGGCCCTCGAGCGCGCCAAGGAGTTCGCCGAGAGGGTCTCCGTCAAGGACTGCTGGAGCAAGCTTGCCGGCGCTCAGCTCTCCGAGGGAATGATCCATGACAGTATCGCCTCCTACTGCAAGGCCGAGGACGCCACCAACTACCAGGCCGTGATTGCTGCCTCGGAGGCCGAGAACAACTACGAGGACTTGGTTACCTACTTGGTCATGGCGAGGAAGGACATCAAGGAGAACGAGCTCGACACGGCGCTCATTTATGCTTACGCCAAGACCAGCGCCACCTCCGACCTCGAGCAGATGGTATCTTCCCCCAACGTCGCCAACATCATGGAGATCGGAGAGCGCTGCTTCATCGAGGGGCTCTTTGACGCCGCTAAGCTTCTCTTCGAAAGCATCAACAACAACGCCAAGTTGGCTCTCTGCTACGTCAACCTCGGTGCTTACAGGGAGGCCGTCGACGCTGCCACTAAGGCCAACGCCATAAGCACCTGGAAGGAGGTCAACATCGCCTGCGTCAAGGACGGAGAGTTTAGGCTCGCTGCCATGTGCGGTCTTCACATTATTGTCCACCCCGACCACCTCGAGGAGCTCATTGGCACCTACGAGAGCGTCGGCCAGCCCATGGAGCTCATCACCGTCATGGAGCAGGGCCTTGGGCTCGAGGGAGCCCATGCTGGTATCTTCACGGAGCTCGGCGTCCTTTACTCCAAGTACAACCCCGACAAGCTCATGGAGCACATCAAGATCTTCTGGAGCAGGATGAACGTCCCCAAGATTTTGAGGGCATGCGAAACCGCCTACCTCTGGGACGAGTGCGTGTACCTTTACAAGGAGGACGGGCAGCACGACTCCGCTGTCAAGTGCATGATTGAACACGCAAGTGCCTTCAAGCACGACCTCTTCCTCGACTGCGTCCAGAAGGCCAGGAACCAGGAGGTGCACTACAAGTCCATCAGCTTCTACACCGAGCAGCACCCCATGAACCTCGTGAGGCTCCTGCAGGTCCTCACCCCTTCCCTGGACCACGCGAGGGCTGTCCACATGTTCAGGAAGAGCGACTCCCTTGGTTTGGTCATGCCTTACCTCAAGACCGTCCAGAAGGAGAACCTCACCGCCGTCAACGAGGCTGTCAACGAGACTTACATCGAGGAGGAGGACTACGAGGCTCTTCACACTTCCATCGAGGAGTACGATAACTTCGACCAGATCGCTCTTGCCCAGAAGCTTGAGAAGCACGAGCTCTTGGAGTTCAGGAGGATAGCCGCTTACGTTTACAAGAAGAATAAGAGGTGGGGCCAGAGCATGAACCTCAGCAAGCAGGACAAGATGTACAAGGATGCCATCGAGACCGCCAACTTCTCTGAGGACGCCGCCCTTGTTGAGGAGCTTATGAGGTTCTTCGTCGGAGTCCAGGACAAGGAGTGCTTCTGCGCCATGCTCTACACTTGCAGCGACCTCGTCCAACCCGACGTGGCCATCGAGCTCGCCTGGAGGAATAACTACACTGATTACGCAATGCCCTACCTGATCCAGTACGTCAAAAACCTCTCCGACAAGGTCAAGGAAATAGACGACAGAACTGCGCCCAAGAAGGAGGCCGAGCTCCAGAACGATGCCGCTGTCGCCGCCGCTAACATGATGTACAACGAGACCATGATGATCACAAATTCGCCTTACAACGTTGGAATGGACCAGGGTTACGGAGGGGGAGGAATGATGCCCCAGCAGCAAATGGGACAGCCCAACATGGGGATGATGAACGGGGCACAGATGGGAGGACAAATGGGGGGACAGATGGGCAACGGCATGTATTAGGACAACGGAGAGAGGGGATTTTGGGTTGGGGGTTGGGGGGGGGGAGGGGAGGGGGGAAGCGGGAACTACACGTTAGGGAACGATCCTAAACCCAAGAAAACAAACAATGACACCAATAAAATCATCGTCTTTCCCCCCTCTTATTTGCCCCCCCCGAACCACCCTTTGAATCCTTGTTCCGAAGCTGCCGCTGCAGCCACCTCTTCCTCGGCTTCTTTTTCCTGCAGCTTGGCCTTGAGTTCCTTGTTCTCGTTCATCATCCTGTTGAGTCTTTGCCTCAGCACCTCTATTGTGGCATCTTTTTGCGCCGATATTACTCTCAATTCTGTGATCTCCTCCACCTTCTCGTCTACAGCACCGAAGGCGCTGGTGCAGTTCCAACCCTCGAACGCCACATTGATGTTGGACATTATTGAGGATCTGGAGGGGGAGAGGGAAGTGGGGGGGGGGGTTTGGGTGGGTCAGAGGGGATATTTAGGTTGGTAGTAGCCTCGGCGGAGCGAGCAAGCTGCAGCTGCTGGACTCCGAAACCCTCACCTTCTCCGTGCTCCTCCTCCTCCATTGGGAACCCCAACAGAATATCCGGAAGCTGTGGAACTCTTGCGAGAGAACCAGCTACCCCTCTTCGACCCACTACTACGGATGTTCGTCAGAGGAGCAGACATGGAACGAGCGAGCCGGAAGCTCCTCTTGCGCCCGTCCACACCCAGCGATCCGAGGATCTTCTCATTCTCGACGTCTAATTCCTCTTCGCTGACGCCCAGCATGCGCAGCGCCTAAAGGGAGAGGGGCGAAACAGTAAGATGTATGCGCGTGTGTGTGTTGTTTGGGGTCAGGGTTACGATAACACACAAACTCACCTTCTCCCGATTTAGCCTTGTGGAGTCGTATCCCATCAACACCTCAGCCTTGGCGTTCGCTCCCTTCTCAGGCTCGGGAGGCATCAGCGAAAGTATTTGGCCAGCAATCTGCAGATCGTCCTCAGTTACACCCATCTGACGCAGGACCTTCGCCCTGGCAAGCTGGTTCTGGGACAAACCAAACTTCTTCATTACCACGTCATCCTGAGTCATCATTGTAGAGACATGCGGCGTGGCCATGTTGTCCGAGGTTGGAGGAGGTGGGGGGGCGTCGGGGCTTCCAGGAGATGGTGGAAATCCGACTGGCATCCTGACTGTCGGTGAGGGGTTTTGCTTATTTTTGGGAGGTTTAGTGAGGCTCAAAGGAATAGCGACGTAACAGGGCGGAACTTTAGGATCGGGCTTGCGATTACAAAGGTGTTATCTCTCTGAAAGTGTCGTGAGTGGTCCGAAAAAATGAGCAAGTCAAACCGAATTTGATGAATTTTGACCAGCCTGGTTCTTTTTGCAAAAGCGTTTGTGTTTGGATGGGCCCAGACGCCGAGGAAAGTGCAGCGAAAGGACCAATATTGGAGGACGCCAGGCTTGGGATCCACAGTTCGCCGATGTCTGCGATGTCCGCGAAGCCCTCCTCCCGGCCAGCCATTGTGAATCCAATCGAAATTGAAACCCTCGAGTTTCATAACTCAAAAGTACCTCCTGCAGAGAATCAGGAGCTGTTGTCCGCCCGGGCTGTCAACCCCGTCCGGAGACCCAACACCGCGAGGCGGCGGAAAAATGATAATCACAGTGGGGAGGGGGGGAGCAAAGCCAGCTTCTCTCAGCAGCAGCAGCAGCAGCAGCAGGGTGGATTGCGCAACTTGTTGGGCCTCGCGGGGGACGTCTCAGCGGCCGGAGAAATCTTGCAGCATGCCGCGTCGTCTGATCCTCTCCTCGCCATCCTGACGAAGAAGACGTTCTCTCTCAATGACGAGCTCATGCTGGCTGCAGAGTCTGGGGATATGTCCAAGCTCTCCAATCTCTTGTCGAATCAGACATCGTCCAACACAACCACCCTGCTGAATCCCAGCTCGACGATTCTCGCCTCTTCCTCCGACTCGTCGACCCCTCTGCACCAGGCAGCTTCCCGAAATCGATTCCAGGCAGCCGCCGCTCTCCTTTTGGCAGGGGCCCCTGTGGACGCGAGGAACAAGTCGGGGGAGACCCCGCTCCACCTCGCTTGCTACGGCGGCCACATGACCCTCGCTGAGCTGCTTATAGATCACTGCGCTTCAATAGACGCCCTCAACGAGTACGGGGAGACGCCTCTCCACTACGCGGCGAGGAGGGGAAACGCCGGGAGCGTGAGGATGCTCCTGCAGAGGGGGGCGGACACGTCCGTGGAGAGCAGCCTCGGGGACAGGGCTGAGGATGAAGCCGAGGGGAAGCGGGTACTGGAGGCCTTCGAGAGCTACAAGACGGATAACGAGGGGGGGGGGGGAGGGAGAGGCGTCGACCGGGGGCTAAAGGGCATCAAGAGGCTGACGAACAAGACCTTGCTCAACATGCTCGGCTTCCTAAACGCGAAAGAGCTGTGCAGGGCGGCGTCGGTTTGCGGCCGTTGGCACAGAATGTGCGAGGACCCGGGCCTCTGGAAGAGGCTCGGGGTCCGCAGGTGGGAGCTGGCCCTCGCCGGCAGCATGGGGGGCCTCGTGGGGGGAATGGGGGGACTGGGGGGCAGCAGCAACAGCGGCAGTAAGCTCGGCAGCAAGTCGAACTCGAGGTCCAGCAGCAGGGCGAACAGCAGGCCGAGCAGCAGGCCGAACAGCAGGCCGAACAGCAGCGGAGAGGGGGGGGGAGGGATGGGAGCCCTGGACGCTTTCCAGGCGCCGCCCATGGCAATGTTCAGACCCGCCCTTGGCGGCGGCGGTAGGAAGAAGCGGTAGGAAGAAGCGGTAGGAAGAAGCGGTAGGAAGAAGCGGTAGGAAGAAGCGGTAGGAAGAAGCGGTAGGAAGAAGCGGTAGGAAGAAGCGGTAGGAAGAAGCGGTAGGAAGAAGCGGTAGGAAGAAGCGATTGGAAGAAGCGGAGGGAAGCATTTGTTGTAAGTCATTATGTAGATAGCGTAGGGTTTTCTGCGCAAACCATTCCCCTTCTTTGTTTCCCCCCCCCCTTTTTGCTGTTCTGTTGGGAGGGACGGGCACAACCTTCGGGGGTGGTGCTTCCGGTACGCACGCAGCTGCTCTCTCTGCGACGATGGTCGCTCCATATCGCATGTGAAAGCAAAGAAAGTAGGTTCACTTTATTTTTTCGAAAGACGTTTTTTCATTCTTGTAGTTAGTTTGAAATAAGAGGCACTTTCCATTCCAATGGCGTCAAGGGACCCCGAATTTGCGTTCTCGGCCTCCCCAACCATTTCTATTCCTGGAAAGAGTTTCATGTTAGGCCCAAGCGTCCCAAGCCTTGAGACATTCAACGTTGTGAGTCCCGAGCAAGCTGTCCATGAGAGAAGTTTGCTCCAAAGCCGAACCCCGAACCCGAACTACACAGACAACGGGAGGAAGGACGCCTTCAAATTGATCCTTTCGACACCCAAGGGCGCCGGAGGGACTAGCCTCGTGGAGCAGAGTGGCCCCCTTACAGACCCAGGAAACCGAAGGAGTAAAAGCGGACGTTTGCTCCTCGGGGAAATTACCTCACCGCCAAAAAAACACGGAAGGGGGAATAAGAGGAGGTCTAGCGAGGGAAGAAAACCCCGCTTCAACCGCGGGAGCGCCAAGAAGCAGCAGCCAGGGGTTGTGGGTGGTGGCATGGGGGGGGGTTTCAACAACAACAAGCTCTCTGCCCTCAAGCCCCCAAGGGGCGGAAGCGGCAAGAAGAGGGTAACAGGAACTGGGCTGACGAACAGGTCGGGCATGGTGGCGGCGGGAGCCCCCCCCCTGAACAGGCACAACAGCTCCCCCCTGATTGTAGCTGACTGCGGCGGCGTCGGGGGAGGCGCCCAGGGTGAAAACGTCAACCCGAACTCCCTCGCAGGCAGGGGCGCGGCGCTTGGGTTCGGGAAGCCTCGTCCGCCCCTGAAGGAGGGCTTCCTCCACCCCGTCGACCACACGGGTCCCAAGAAGGGCTCCGCTTCTGCTGCCAAGCCTCAAGTCAAAGGAGGGAGGAGACCCAACCCAAACGCCAGGCTTCCCTCGGCCGGGGGCGCTGGGACCACGGGCGCCCGCAGGATGATGATGGGCAGCAAGAGCGCCGGAAACAAGGACGACGGCGGCAGGAGCATGATGTCGTGTCTTTCGTCTGCCGCGCCCATCGAGCAGGAGATGAGGAGCAGCGCGAGGAAACTCTTCAAGGAGGGGGGGGAGGAACCGGCCTCGAAAGCCAGGGCAAAGGGCAGCCCGCCGAGGGCCGACAAGACGCCCGTGAGGGGGGGAGGACTGGCGAGCCCCCTCTTCAAGCAGGTGGACAGCGACGAGAGGACCAGGAGGAGGGGGGTGGAGAAGGGGGGAAGCGAGCTGGCGTTCGGGTCAGTAACGCCGGACAGGAAGGGAGGGGGGAGAAGGGGAAGCGGGAGCGGGGGGAAGGGGGGTAGCGCGGGGAAGGGAATGATGAGCAGGCAAATCACAAGGGAGGAACTACTGCAGTTCCTAGAGGAGGAGAGCGAGGGGGGGAGAAAGAGGGAGGGGGGCGCGGGGAACCCGGAGGGGGGTCGAGGGGGAGGTTGGGGGGAGGCGGGAGAGGACCTGAACGACGTCCTGAGCGAGATCGACCTGGACGAGACTGTGGCGGTCCTGCTTAGCCCGACGAAGAAAAGGAGGACCAGCCCCCGGAGGGCGGGGGGCCGGGGGGGAGAGGGGGGATTCGGGGGAGGGGGCACGACCACGCCGGTGGCGGCTCTGATGACGAAGAAGATCACGCCGGAGGTCCTCGAGGTGCTGCTGAAGGAGGGGGGGGAGGAGGGGGGGGGGAGGGGGGGAGGCAGGGAGCTCGACATGGACGACGGCGAGGTCGGGAGCACCTCCGATTCAGACAGTGGGGACGACACGTCAGTGAGCGAAGAGTCAGACGAGCTGGAGGACAGCAGCCAGGTCGAAGGTGCAGCGGGGAGCATAGGGGCGAGCATGAGGATGAAGATGACACCGGAGCAGTTCATGGAGATCAACAAGGACGGAGCAACCGAGGGCGGGGTGGCCGAGGACGGAGTAGCCGAGGACCTAGTCTCGTCGCCTGCGGGGGATCGATCGCCAATGAAGGTCAGCTTGACGTTCAGCGACGCACCTGAGGTGGAGGAGTCTGCGGATAGAGGAGAGGAGGACTCGAGCTTGGTCACTTCGTGCATCGAGGGATTCAAGATAAGCGGGTGCATCAGTCCGACGCAGGAGGATTATGGAGGGGAGTATGGAGGGGATTACGCTGGGGATTATACAGATGATATCGGGGAGATGGTTGTGGAGGATGAGGATGAGGAGGAGAACGCGACGATGATGGGTTATGCGATCGGTAAGGAGATGGACAAGAGGATCAGCAGCGGCGAGATAAGGAAATTAATGGAGGACTTTGGAGAGGTTGATGGAGAGGTTGATGGAGAGGTTGATGGAGAGGTTGATGGAGAGGTTGATGGAGAGGTTGATGGTGACGAAGATGAAGTTGAGGATGAAGTCGGGGACGATGACGAAGTCGGGGACAACAACACAAACATACACACCCGCACGGTTGAGAGCAAAGAGAAGGAGGGCAAGGAGGAAGACTGGCGCGGTGGCTCCAACTGGGGGGAGGGGCTTAAAGTCAGAAGGGGACACAGCAACGGATCGGGAAGCGGGAGCGGATCAGAGTCCGAGTCAGAAGCTGAAGAGAACAGACAAGATAATAGGCTTGGAGCAGTCATGAAGGGACACCTTAAGATGATCGGACCGTGGGTAGACATGGACGAAATTGACGTCATGTATAAGGTACCCGTTGATAAAGATGGGAAGGTTAAGAGGAGAAGGAGAAGGAACAGACATAGGTGAGAAAGAGATTGGGGGTGGCTGGGGGTGCCTTGGGGGTCGTGGGGGGTCGTGGAAGGGGTTGGTTGTCGTAGAATGGCGGTCCTCCCGCCTATTACTTTGCGCTACCGCTGACCCCCCCCCCAACACCACCACAGGTTCGTAATGTTCCGGATGAGCCTCCCGGTGATCCCCGAGTCCTGCGGTGGCGTGTCCGTCCGCCGTCGTTCCAAGAAGAAGAAGGCCGGTTCCCCTTCCCGCCCGTCCGGCCCCCTCGCCTCCAAGGGCTGCGGCCCCCCTACCGCCGAGGACATACTGTACGGTTTCGGGAACTCGTCGTCGTCGGGAACCCTCCGGCCGGGGGGGGGGGGGAAGGAGAACGGGGGGGGG
>BRXZ01000193.1:4153-14625 GCA_030267625.1 Triparma retinervis
GGGGGGGGGGGGGGGGGGGGGGGGGATGGAAAGGAAGAGGGAGAGGAAGGGGAAGAGGACCAACGAGATTTCGTCAGCGAGATGAAAATGCCCTTGCTGTCAAACTATAGCGGACCCGATACGGGGGAGTTGCGTTCCTTCGGAAATCAAAAGAGCTTCTCCAACACCAACAGAGCAAGCCGGGCGAGCCTGGAGGTAGAGGACAGGGACCTTGGAAATTTTATGAACGACATTCTTGCCAAGACCTCGAGGGGACAAGACGTTCAGGAAATAAAAAAGGGGGTCCTCAAGGGTACCGCGAAAGTTCTACAGTACAGGATCCTCACGCATTTGGCTGCAGAGAGGCTTTACTTGGTGTGGCAACGTTGTAGCATAACTTTGATTTCGGGGGCTTTCACTCTTTTGCAGATTGCCATGAATAACGAGAGGGATATAAGCTACATTTGCGAGGACGATGACGGTGACGGTGGGGACGATGAGCCGGGAGGGGATGATGATGGAGCTGGGAGGGGGGACGACGACTGCAGGGGGGCAAAGATAAAAATCGCCAGTAAGACAAAGGCGTTTTACACCATGTTCGGGTGCGGCTGCGTCCTCTTCACGACCGCTGTATGCCTTTCCTACCTCGGGCCTCTGTATTTCCGCAAGACAAAGAAATGGCTCCACGGTTACGGTGGGGCTAGGGTTGTGTTGCTGGACGAGAATGCAATGAACACGGTGCTCTTATGCATGTCCTTTATATGCTGTGCGACGTACTTGGGATTCTATGCCATGGGTTTGTATATAATGAGGGACGTCGTGTGATTTTTTATTGTAAAACAAACATGCAGTAATTGTGGGGAGGGAGAGAGACTTTGTGCGGTACTTAAGACAGCTCGACACTGTCCGCACAGCCCAACACAACAAATTGTTAATATTCGTCGCTGAGCGTTGAGTCCAAGTCCATCTTCGATCTCTGCCGCTTTTGGGGACTTCGCATGGGGGAAGCAGAGCGCTTGAGCTGTGACGCCACGTGCTCCTGGGGTGGGAGGGTCTTGCGCAGCCTCTTTTCAATCCGGTCGCAGTTGGAAGGGGGGTCGCTATTGAAGGATCGAGAACGGAGCACCGACTTGAACGTGCTGTTGCCTGGAATGAAGCCGCAGGAATCAGAGGGGTTGGAGGAAGTCATTGGAGAAGGAGGAGGAGCGCGACTGCGTTTCTTCAGGACAGGTGGGGAGAAAAGGGGGGCGGCTAGAGGGGCCGAAGAGGAGGAGGTGGAAGAAGAGGAGGAGGAGGAGGAAGAGAAGCTAGAGGAAGGCGTGACTGCAGCAGTTCGACGCGACGGAGGAGAGGACAGAGGCAACTTGGGGGACCTTACCCTGCAAACATTCGTCATCAAACCTGTGAGCTCATCTATAGCCTCAGCAGCACTGCAGCCACGCTTCGAACGTAACTCTGCCACTGCATGACTCACAGAAAGGGCCCTACAAGCCTCGCTCTCACTCAGATCGGGACGACTGACCATCAGGGCGCTAATCTCATCATAAGGAGGGGGGGCAACGTCTATACGAGAGGTAATCTCATGGGTCAACAAATCCACAACTTCATGGTGACTGCGATGAGTAAGGGCAGAGAGCGACATCGTCGTCTCACGAGCCACAGTCGTAAACCTCTCTATCGCATCTGCGTAAGGTTGGCGGCTAGGAGTCATAAGAGGCGTAATTTTGTGTGAAATCTGCTTTCTCCTGTCAGCAGAATTCGAGGGAGATGTGGGGATTGGGTGAAGGGGGGTGGCTAGAGCGCAAGGTTGAGCAATAAAGTGGTGAATCACACTCTTTACCAGTTGTGGTTTGGGTGGGTGGGGGAGATGGGCGCCAACAATGGACTTCTACAAACAAACAAATTTGAGAATTAATTTTTGGTTTTCTTGTGTTATGGACTTTTTGGATCTGGCAACGGCGGAGGGAGATAGTACTGCCTCTGAGACGCGTCTACTTTGGACAGGTCCCCCCACGTTTTTGAACGTAAGTGGTACAATGAGAGAAAGCCTTGACAGAGACCGCATTTGAAATCATGAACTAACCTTCAAGGGCACACTCAAACGTACACAGGGCTATCACGAGGGTGTAGGGTTGATATCTAATAGACCGGTGGGGAGGGCGAGTCAGAAGAGCATTGATGCCGAAAAGAGAAGGCAGATTTTGACGGAGGCAGTGCAGACATCTTCCGAGGACCACACCAAGCGCATTAGGAAGTGGCAGTCAGGAAGCATTGCCCTAGATTTTGACGGTGAGAGTACTAATTACAGAACTACCGCGACGATGCCGAACCACACTAGGCACACGAGGGGTGAGAACATCAAGAGAATTAGGGAACGGAAGAAGGTCGACAACTTAGTTGTTGACATGGTAAACAACAAAATAACGGGCCGGGAGGAGGCAGTAGCGCGAGAAGAGAAGAAAGACGACAAGCTTTGGAGGAGCAACATCGTCTTCGGAATGGAGAAAGACGATGTAGACGAGAAGTATGGGGATTACATCCCAAAGAACAGGAGCGTGGCGAGGGAGAGCACGATGGTGAAGGGAGCGAACGACAACGATTTGTTGGCTTGGAAGGAGGAGGCCAAGGAGAAGCGACGGGTTTTGCAGAGCACGTCAGGGGGGATGCAACTGGGGGAGGATAAAAGGATTTTTGAGACTGAGGCCTGCGCGGCTGCCAAGAGGATGCTTCACAAGCAGAGGGCGGGTGGCGATGCGTGTACGCAGGTTCGGTACACGTCGGGGAGTCGGGGGCCTCACCACAAAGACAGTGTTGGGGAATTGTTGGGAGGGGATAAAAGGATTTTTGAAACGGAGGCTGGCGCGGCTGCCAAGAGGATGCTTCACAAGCAGAGGGCGGGTGGTGATGAGTGGACGCAGGTTCGGTACACGTCGGGGAGTCGGGGGCCTCACCACAAAGACAGTGTTGGGGAATTGTTGGGGGGGGATCCTGAGTTTGAATGAATGAATGAATAATGTTCTTTTGTCGTACAAATAGTCGGTTGTTTTTGGTTTCAAAATAAGAATAATCACTGGAAGCTAGCACAGAGGAACTCGGCATTGAAATCACGCGTCGTTGTCGATGATCATCACCACGGTACCATTCCCGATCCCTTCCTCCTCGAGGGTTTTGTCACCCTGTAACTTCTTCCTTGGGTACGTGACATTGAGGTCGTAGCTCTTGATGGGGACTGAGTTGTCGAGAAGGTGGATATCGACGAAGTCCCTCACGATAGGGATCGGAGTGGAGGATAGGAAAGATCTGGTGAACTTTGCGCCTGAGGGGAGGCAGAACCTCATGGCAACGGCCCCAGGAGTTCCTGCTGGTGGGTTGGGGGGGATCCTGCGTTGACAATTGAAGTTTGATAAGTTAGCTCCGATAAGACATCAATCAACCATCAACCCTAACTCCATGAACCTCAAAAACCCACCACCCACCCCCACCACCCTCCACCTCCCTCTCACCTGTTCCTCTTCTCCTCCCTCAGGAGAGCCTCCTTCTCGATCGACGCCTTTAACTTCTCCTCCTTCTCCCTCTGCTCCCTCTCCTTCTCCTCCTGCTCCCTCTGCCTCGTCTCTTGCCTCTCCCTATCCTGCCTCGCAGTCTCCTCAAACTCCCTGTCCTGTGTGGCCCTCAATACCCTCCCCATGACGTTCTCGTACCTTCTACTGGCGAAGGTCGCGAGGCTCGGGCTGTGAACCGCAAACGTTCTGTTTATGAGGGTCGTCAATTGGGTTGCCATTCCGTTGGTGGTGGGGGCGAGGCCATTTATCCTAGAGAGCAAAGAACCTTGCCTCACGAGGTCGATCGGTCGACCTTCTCCCCAGTTTTTCACCTTTCCCTCCAGTGGGCCCTCCAAGTCGACGGCGCACACAACGCCCGCCCATGGGAGCTTGCCAATCCTGAAGACATCCGTGAGAACAGTGGCCTCAGGGGACGTGACGGCATCCATTACGATGCACTTCCCCCCGCATCCAACCAAAGGACCCTGCAAGGCGGGGATCACAGCCTTAACAGCCTCGTGGCTCGGATGTATTGAGCTGCTTATCACAACCAAGACCAAGCTGGGAGCCGGGGAGGGTGGAGTTTCAGGCGTGAAGGAGCTTGTTGGGACGTAGTTCGAGGATTCAACTAGAGTAGAGATATAAGATGCGGTAGAAAGCTGGTTGGGCGCGTTGGGGATGGAAGAGGCCAGACTGGAAATGGCTCGAGAGGACGGTTCTATCATGGTGTTAATATTGGAATGTCTGGACCTGCAAATTGACCAAAGTCCCCCCACTGCTCTCACCTTCGAGCAAACCTTCATTCGCATTGTTCTGTGGGAGCAAGAACCCGAGAATCCGGAGAAACAAGGACGCAAGCCAACGCAGAGGGACACGAGCTGCAGAGAGGAGAGTAATGATGAGCTGCAGGATGCCCGATCTTCGAGACGTGCCTCGGGGGTCGTCATTCTCCTCGACTACCCTACCCCGTCCAGGACTTTCAGATCTTTGGCCTCTCCGCATTTTTGCAAAATAAAAATTTAACCCAAAAATGAACCTTCCTTTTCTATTTCTCCTTTTTGGACCCTAGGCCAAAGTAAACGTTACATTCAGCAATTTTGGGCGGTGATGGTGTTGACCGGAGACTACTCCTGGACGGAGACGAAGACTCTCGTGAAAGTGCTTATCCCCCTGCACAATACCTCAGCCAAGGCCACAGACATTCTCACGACTTCAAATTTCCTCAAGGTTTCCTATGGTGGTTGGCTTGTTGCGCTTGACTTATTCGGCGAGGTGGTCGACGGTAAGGGTAGCAAGGCGGTGGTGAAGGATGGGGTCTTGACGGTGAAGATGACCAAGCAAACAAAGGCTCTTTGGGGTCAGTTGACTGTGGGGGAGGACAAGTCGAAGGAGTGGGTTGAGGAACGCAGGAAGGCCGGCATGGAGGAGAGGGAGAAGAGGGTGGCGGACATGGAGGAGAAGGCAAGGGACAAGGCCATTGAGGAGGAGAGGATGGCTTTGAAGAAGCAGATGGCTCTCGAGCAGAAGGAGAGGCAGGACATTGATGATTTGAAGGAGGAGGAGAAGCTCAAGGCGGAGGAGGAGGTCTACCAGACGTTTGCAGATCTAGAGAGGCAGGAGGCTGAGAAGAATTCCAAGAAGAAGGGGTTTCCCGCTGTCAAAGCACCTGCTCCAGCTCCAGCCCCAGCTCCAACTCCCATTGTTTCTGCTCCTGCCCCTGAGAAGAAGAAGAAGAAGAAGAAGAAGAAATACGAGGATGATGATTCTGATGATGATTCCGATGAGGACGGTCGACAGGGATCTACGGTCCCCCCTCCAGCCCCCGCCCCCTCTTCCTCCAACTCCTCTTCCATCTGGGAGTCCAACGAAATCCCAACCGTTGGGTCCAACCCTGAAGGAGGTTTCGACCTTGACCGGGACGCCCTCCTGCACGATGATATCGATTCGGAGACTGAGGACGCCGAGGTTGACGATACGATATATGACGATGAAGATCTTGATGACCTCGACAAGCAGCTCCCTCCCCCGAGGCAGGCTGCCCACGCCACTTTCAAGTACACACCTCGCCTATTTAAGACCCCTATGAGAGAGTCTACCGTCAACCAGGAGAAGGTGAGAATAAAGTCGACGCGAGGAGAGCAAAGAGACCACATGAGATGCACTTTTCATATCTTATCTATAACCTTCCAGGGATCTCTCAGCAACTACTTCTAACCCAACCCCCTTCGCTCGGTCACTTCGCCCCTCCCATCTCCCCTCCTTCCTACGCTCGTAGGATTTTGTCGCCAAGAACCGCCCCCACCTTCACAACCACGGCCTGCTCAACAAGGACGCCCTAGACATAAGCGAGACTGATCCCGTTTGGTTGAAGGGAAAGGGTGACGATTTCTTCCGTTCTGGTGACTTCCGGTCGGCGATCAATGCGTATTCGTCCGCCTTTGAGTCTCACGACAACAAATCAGAAATTTCAAAAACGGCCCTCTCTGCCCTTGCCAACCGCGCCGCTTGCTACCTTAAAATCGGCGAGCCTGCCAGGACCATTGCAGACGTTGACGATGCTCTCAGGCTGTCGTCAAACGCTCAAAATTTGGATCTACCGGGGGGGCTCAACGGCTTCTGGCTCAAGTGCTTCGTCCGCCGTGGGACAGGTGAGGAAAAGAGGAGAGGGCGGGGCTTAGGCGAATGAAATGTATAGAAGATTTTGAAAGAAAGGGTTGGGTCCCAGCAGCAGTCTAACTCGCTCCCTAATATTCCCTCACAGCACGCTGTCAACTGGGCGACTTTGATAACAGCAGAGATGACTACAAGAAGGCGTACGATCTCGATGGCACCAACGAGGGCCTGAGGGAGGACTACGACAAGATGAAGGAGCTAGCAGAGGTGTCGGACCTCAAGAAATCCGCAGATGCTTGCTTCGGAGAGGGTGAAATCGATGGGGCCATCGACCTCTACAGCAAGGCGATTGAGAGGGATCCAAGATTCGTCAGCGCCGTCTCGAACAGGGCTGGCGCGCTGCTTGCCAAGGGCCAGTACGAAGATTGCATCGCAGACTGCGACTCGGCTCTCAACATGCTTGCCAACCTTGGTTCGACATCTGGCCCCGTTCCACCGCCTGGTTCTGAAAAGAGGAGGGATTGGGTCATCAGGACGGTGTGCAGGAGGGCCAAGGCTAAGAGTGAGCTTGGGAGCTACAATGATGCGGTGACGGACATGGAAATGGCGTTGAAGATGGTTCCGGAGGGGAGGCAGAAGGTTAGGGACGACCTCGAGGAGGATATTGAGGTCTTGAGGGGGATGGCGGGTGGAGGTAAATGATAGAGCTCGGAGCATTTGCTAGAACAAATTTATATTTTTTTACACGGCTGTTCCCATCTTATATCCTATCTTGATGATGATGGGAGGGGGAGGAGGGAGAAGAGGCATTAGAAGGCGGCAGGGAGGACTGAGAGTGCGGAGAGGCTGGAGACGACCGTGAAGACTTGGGTGACCGTGATGAAGGTCCGGAAGCTGGTCTTGTGGTCATTTCGACGACGTGGTGGTCTACTGAGTCGATCTGTATCGAGGGAGGGCGAAGGGCCAAATTCTCTTGAGGAGGCTGTGTTGCGACAGACATGGTAAAGTCGTTCATTTTATTTCCCCCTTCGAGGTCGGCGTCGTCCGAGTTCCTGACGAGAAAGATGTCCTCGGCGTGCAGCCACAGGTTTCTACCCAGGATAAACCCGAAGCAGTACAAGACTGTGAGCGGAAGGGAAATTATTGTGTTGATTATGCAGATATGCTGGTACTTTTTGAGTCCATTGTCGACGCAAAATCTGTCGTACGTGGTAGATCTCTGCTCTCCGTAGCAGTTGTCAGTGAGGAGCGAGGTGTCGCTGCATTCCTCGCAGAATTGTTGGATGGCAACATAGCTTGACCAAGTAAGGAAACACATGATGAGAGTCAGCAGAGCAAAAAGGAAATTGCATCCACAAAAGTACATAAGGGCGTCCTTGTTTACGTTTCTCGCTCCGTAGAACCCACAGTAGGGGACCTGGGGTGGTTAGGGTTGTGACAGTGAAGGGGTCAATTGAGGGTCAACGAGAGTGAAAATTTTGGATTAGAAGTGACGGCGCGCTTCCACTTACCGCCAGGCTGATCATCAACTGTATGAATCCCTCGAAAGTAACACCGTCCTCGACTGAACCGATGACGAATATAGTTAATTCTGCCAGTACAACGACCAGAACAATCCGAAACACCTTGGCAACTCTTGTCATGTGCTCCTGCGACGTTGTTGATATTCCTATAAACTCGTAACCCCCGGAAGGGGAGGAGGATCCGGAGTGCATCGGATTTGAGCTAAACATCGTCAGTCAAAAACACCTTAGTGTTCACTGGCACTGGAATTTCTTGCTTTCTTATTTTTCGTTTGCTTCTCCTGTTTTGCCTGCTTTCTCTACATCTCGTGTGATTACTTGTTGTTTCTGCTCGTCTTTGTCGGTGGTCTGCTTGGTCCGGGCTCTCGGACGCTAGTTTCTTTCCAGGGACAAGACCAAACCCATCCCCCTCCCCTTCCTCGACCAACTCCCCCAGCCCTCCCCCGGGTGAAATATGGCCGGCCCCGGGAACGGAAGGGTCGGTGCGGTAGATTACTTCTTCCTCAGCCTCCTGTTCGCGTTCCTACTCCTTCCAAAGTCGTCCAGGGCCCAGTTCCAGAACGGCACATCAAAGTTCGAACAGAAGTTGCAAAAGGGGGAGGAGGAGCTGAGGGAAGAAATTCGATCTCACGACGACGTGAAGGAGTACTTCTTCCCAGAGAAGCTTTTTGCGGACGTCAACATCTACCGGACCGAGATCCCACTCAGCCAGGATTTCACAATTGGGGTCATGGTAAATCCCTGCGGGGACAACTCCACGGGTAGCCCTGACACGTGGTTGGGTTACGACTGCTGCATGGAGCGCTTTGGCGATGGTGAATATGGGTATTTGAACGCCGATGCCATGGAGACCATGGATCTTGTCTATCCATTGTTCAGGGCAGCAAGGTCGGATCCTCCCATCCCATCCGCTTCTGACGAAATCTTTGAGAACATCGTCCTCGTAGACGACAGGGGTGCTCAGAAGTCAATGCTGACGTCCCGAAGGGCCGACGACGAGATTGTGGTGGACGAGGAGTGCAAGGGAATCCACGACCCTCACCCCTACTGCATGGGCGTGAGGCTGCGAAAGAAAATGTACAGCCAGATGGCGGCATGCACCGACAACAACGAGACTGTCAACGCCATGCTTGAGTGCTACTCTCCTGATGGGGTGCGGTCAACCCACTGCATGCAGGTTAGCTACACCCAGTCTGCTTTTGTGCACATCTGTGGACAGGAGTTCGCGGATGACCCTCACTGCGGCACCTTCCTTGAGATCCACCGTCTGAACGGAAGTCCTGATGACCCGGAGGAAACCCTGATTGGGGAGACGAAGCTCCTTACCAGGGAGACTTCAGGAATGATGACAACTACGATTCCTTTGTTTTACAGGTGCGCGAAGCGGGAGGAGCGAAGCGACGACCTTTGAACTCGTAGCATGAGTCCCCAGACCGTAGCCTGCGCCCCTGGATGTGAAGACGAGCCTTTAAACTTACCAACTTCGCCCCCTCCACGCTCCTCCCCTGCAGGTTCGACCCGACAAGGATTCTGTGCGAGTTCAAGGAGACAGTGATTAGGGTGGGTACTATTGTTTTGATCAAGGAGCAGGCTCCCTCGTGTTGCTGCCCTGCGGTGTACAACACGTTGAATAGGGAGGGAAGGTTCATGTGCCCCAACAAGCCGGGGACTTCTCACGGCCCCTTCGCGGATAGTGTCAATACGCTGGAGGAGGAGATCGCCAGGGACGCCAGTCGAGGGAACTACCCCTTCTGCCCTATAATGAGTGAGAGTGAGGACATGATGGCGTGCTCGAAGCAGGCATCTTTGGGATTCTCCCAGGATACCCGAATTGAGAAGAAAGGGGGGCAGTTCGGCAGCCAAATGAGGTATTACAGCACCCCCTGCGCTCACGTGAACCAAACGAACCACGACACGAAAGGTTACGGCTGGACGTCTCCTGACCTGAAGAAAAGCTACAACGAAAAGTGCGACTACTTTGCTAGCTGCGGGAAGCTCGACAGTGAACAACAGAACTGCGTGGGAGGGGACGACAAGTTCACGTTCGCGGGCTACATGGGAAAGATCGTGAGCATCCCGGAAAATTTGGACGACCCTAACGGCATCTACACAGTCACTTTCAATGACGGGAGGACAAGTTATGGCTTCTTATTGAGCGATTTGGAGATGCAGGAGCCTGACTACAACTACGAGCTGTGGTACGTGCAGAGAACCCCCTACGATCTCGTTATCCAGCAGAGGAAACCCTTCAAGGTGATATCTCCCAAGTGCACCTACGATATTGTCAATCAGAGGTACTTCCCCTACGCTCAACTTGATGCCAAGGGAGAGCCCATGAACCAAGGCGACGGAGGATTTGATGGGAAAATCGAGGCGCCGGACTACACCGATGGGGAGGTGTTTTACCAAGCCGAGGGGGCGCCTTAATTTTAATATGGGCAAATTTGTTGAACAATGCATGCGCGTCGTCTCTAATTATGTGGGAACTTCTGATGCTTCGAATGCTCGCTCTTCCATCTCCTTCAAGACTGCCTCTACCTCCTCGTTCTGCAGGGCCTCAATAAATTGGCCGCTCGTCACTCCTCCGTCCACAAAGCCACTGCAACCAAACACGGTCACCTTGCAACGGTGGTCGGTTATCCTATCCTCCTTGAAATTGTATGTTCTAATCCTCTCGCTCCTGCTGCCACTCCCAACGGCAGTGCTCCTTATATCCTTTGTCTTTGCAGCCTCCTCTTCCTCCCTCTTGTCAATTACCCTAGCTGTCACGAGCTTCATGGCCTTGTCCCTGTTTTTGTGCTGCGAGGGGCGAGGG